>JANHFO010003717.1:313340-325507 GCA_032468095.1 Pareas carinatus
TTAAATTAGGTACAACTAAAAACTACATGATGGAAGCATAAATGCTAGTGGTTTGTGCAATATTTTTATACCCTGTTTTTCATTGTTTTTTGAGTTTCTCCATATTTATTTTATGCCCTTCCAGGAATTTCACCAGATCCTAAAAATGAGGGGGAGGAAGGGAACCCTTTCCCAGCTTCAGCTGCTATACCACTTGCTGCCGTTGGAGACAACTTGGAAGTTTCAATTAGTTTAATTAGGAGCACATGATGAAGACTGAATTTGTTTCCAGTGGGTGTTCAAACGCAATTTCAAGTGCTGCTTTTGACCTTTAAAGTCTATAAAACAGGGCTCCAAGGTGCCCAAGAATAATCTTCTCTAACTAGTTTCAACTCACTTAATAAACTCACCTAGTGGTTTCTTGTTTTTGTGAATGGACTGGTGGTGGCAGTAGCTCATTGGGTTTCTTTTGTATAGTATATCTATGCTTTCAAGTCTTTGCTATCTTTAAAGGTTTAAAGGTTTCCCCTGTTCAGTCATGACTGACTCAAAGGGGCAGTACTCATCACTAATTCTCAGCTGCAGGAACCTGCGTGGTCATCATCACATGGACAGTATGAAAATACAGAATGCTGTAACTGTCCAACGAAAATGTCACCTATTTTTCTACTCACATTTGTATGCTTTTGAACTGTTAGGTTGGCAGGAGCCAGGGCAAGTAACGGGAGCTCACCCTGTCGCATGGTGATTGGAGCTCAAACTTGGGCTGTCAGCTATCCAGCAGACAAGCTCAGCATCTTAACAGCGGAGCCGTTGGACTGTTCTCTAACAATAAAGATTTTGTTATTTCTGCATGTTAGTAAAGAGACAGTTATTCCTGAGAGAAATTGTTGCCATCATTTACTAAAAGCTCTATAGTAAAGAATGAAAAAATGCAACAAAAATAAATTATGATGTCATAATAATAAACAATTACAATGTCCAATGCAAATAGTATCCATGATGTATATTTTTGATTCATTTATATGACTAACTTTTTTAACTTACTGTATAAACGAGTCCCATAAATTCATAACACTATGTCTATAAGCAACCCACTCACAGATGGCAAATGGAATCAATTCATCAAGGGTTTAAATATATTTATATTTCTAATGGTGCAATGTTTGTATTTTGGTCATAGTAAGGGCACAAAGAATATATTTACATTGTCCAGTTGTCAAATTCCATGTACAGTACTAGGTTTAAGAGAAAATTATCTTCTGCAAATATTAGCTTTTGTTGCACAATCTTGCTTATATAATTAACTTTCTCCCAAAAATGTAATAACTAAGGACATTGTAGAAACAAGTCTTTTAAAGAATATAATATCTTTATTATTATATCTCCAACAAAATGTCATTTTTGGCAGTTCTCTTCTATACGAATAGAGTCCAATGCATTCTAAAAACTATTGTTGTTCTGTAAGTTGCAATATGAGATGACACCTTTGCTATAGAAGTTAAAACATTCTCCAATTGTCTAAACAATATAGGAATCTCTTCTTTATTGCATTCATTTCTTAACATCTGCATTTTAAATTGATTTATTAATAATATATATAAAAACTGATAGTAGCATTTTTTAGTTTTAAAAAATTAGCAAGTTGTTCTAGTATTTAAGAAACTGAAATCGCTGTTGGTTCAAACAATGTCAACAAATATTTATTGGTTTGTTTCTGTATTTGGTTATATAGAAATGATTGGGATTCCTTTTATTTTTTTTATTCTTGTTGAGAACATTGTACTTCTGTTTTAGTGTCATACTGTTTAAGGTATGTGAAGGATTGATTGTAAACCACTGAGCTGAATGTTAAATACATTTCATGGAATCTTGAAAATCAAGTAGATAAATTATTTTAAATATCTGTTTTGTACAAATACTCCTGTGTAAATTCCTTTTCCACTTTCCATTTTTTTCCTTGGAGGCACAGAATTAATGTGCTCATAAGACCAACCTAGGCAGTCGTCTGGTAGGGCTCAGTAGAGTAGATAGAAGAGATACCAATAAAGGAGAATATTTGTAACTCAGGGTTGAAATGTGTGTGTGGCGGGGTCCCTCTGTGCTCTGAGCTGGCTTATTTTCTTGCATATGTTTCATTACCCAAACTAGTTAGCATCATTAGTGCTAGTAAGGAGTTCTGTTTGCTGTTGGTTTATATTCTGGTGGCTTGCCCTATCAGTGTTAGTGGGGATGGTCTTAGAGACTCTTTGGCTGGAGGATTTATTATTGGCTCCTTGGCAGTTTCTTGAGTGCGGTATTGTTTACTTGATTGTTGGCTTGATGCTAACCTTGGAGTTAATCTATGCTGATCTGGGTGCTGATTGCTTGTGGAGAGGTGCTTATGTCTTTTTGTCCTCTTTTGGGCTGGTTGCTTTTGCATTGCCTATAGGTGTTGTTAATGTTTATGTGCCTATTGATGGCTAATATGTCAGAGTGCCAGGCTTCTAGAAATTCCCTTTCATTTTTGGACTTGGCCTGGTCTAGAAATGAACTGGGGCTGAGTGTGCCATCCCTAACCTATTTTGATTTTAACCTTGATTTTGGTAAGGGACAATGGAGAGGCTGAGGTTGCCTGTCTGCAATGCCATGGTCCTGTCTGAATGTTCCAAGCTACCTCTATTGCTATCCCTCTGCTCCCAAAAGTGGATGGCCTGTGAGTTCTGCACACTGAAAAAGGGCTTTCTCCATCAGCTCCTATCATCTTTCAACTGGTCTTTCAACTGATCACCAGCTTACTTGAACTAATGCATTCAATATCTAAATTACCAGAATGAAGTCTTCTCCTACAGTGACTATAACCATCTTATTCTATCTTATGCCTGATTCTAACGCCAATAAAGTCCTCATTCAAATTGATATGGAATACACAAGGACATGTTTGAATAATGTAAAGTGTTATATAGGAACATGACAAGCTCCCACTTTTGGAAGTCCATTGCAGTGTGGCAACAGCTTCCTCTATTGTTATTTTTAATATTCTGATTACAGTACATTATCCTCACTGACACTCATTTCATCTCAGATGAAATTTTAGGATCGTAGGCAAAATAAAAACTGTCTGGCACTTGGTACCATAAATGTGCAACACATTATTAAAAGGAAACCACCAAATGGACAGGAACTATACTGGCATTGATTATATATTCATATCCTGATTTTGCTGCAAACTGGTTATTGCTATGACAATATGTTTCATCTCTTTCTAAGCATGGTCAGAATGTTCAAAGAAACATTTTTGCAATTACAAGAGAAGCAAGTGAATATGAATTCCAAAATGTTCATCACAACAAATTGTATTTACTTATATGAAAACCAAGTAGATATTGATAGTGTTCCTAACAGACATATTTGTGATTATTTTTGTACTTGTTTTGGTTAACATTTTGTTGTTTGTTTCAATATTGTTTTATTTTTGTAAGCCGTCCCTCAGGGTTGGTTGGAATTGGGCAGCATCCAAATTGAATAAAATATTAAATGAATGAAATTGTACATTGTAGTAATTTGAAGGAGATGCACAGCAGTAGACAGGGTTGTCAGCCAGACTATGATAAAAAAAAGTCAAGATGAAGACCATGACAACATGACTGACAATGTAAACTATTAGAGTCTGCCAGTTTTTTATGGGTGTTATATGTGCAGGCTGAACATTACTGTGGCAGTCTTCTTGACATATTCTGTCATGCACTGTGAATGTCCCTGGTTGTGGAATAGCATCCTTGAGGACATCAGTAACCTCATCATCACATACTTGAAATGGTTTCTGAAATTGATACAAGGAAAATGAAAAAAAAATCATATTTTTCAATCCACATTTCTTTGTATTGGTTTAACTAGTCTTATTGAGACTGGGTTATTTTTATTCTATATCATTGTGAGCTGATCCCTAGGTCACAACTTCATTAAATACTTGTATTTAATGTAGTTGGTGGCTTCCATCTCACTGTGAAAGGCAGCCTTTAATATGACAATCTGCTTATTCATGGTTTTGCATTGACAGATATTGTGGTTGACATAAATTCATTTACAATTTGAAATTGGAATAGAAGTAAATAGCTGAAGAAATCAAGAACATCTATCTCGTACAACACAGAGAATGTTTCTTTTAAGTCTATTGGAATTTATTAAAAATTCTAAGTGGTTTTGTATTCATCCCACTTCAGAATGAAGCTAATATGTAGACCAACTTATTTGCAGAACAATATAGTACAATAATAACATAACTACAAGCAAATTATTGCCCAAGCACTTCAAAGAAAAGAAAATATTGGTCATAATTATAATCACTGTAGATAATTGGTAAGCAATAAGGGCAAGCACAATAGTTCATTATAGCTTATCTTCAATTAGTTGACAACTGTATTTCTCAGCATACATAATGTAATTTGGAGGAAAGGTGTGTAAGAATCTATTTCAAGACAATGAACTCTTAAGAAGATAATAAGTGTCATTTCTTCTTGCAATCTGTTAATACTTATTTGGCTTCATTATATAATACACAGGTACATTTCCCAAAAGAAATGATTTCTAGATGAAATAGGACATTTGTGTACAAGATTAAGTATAAGGAGAATATCCAGCTCTCTTCACTTCCAATGTATTAACAAAAAATCAAGTAGCATTTTTGTTTGACAAGTAAAGTTAAATAAAATATTTAACAGTGGAATGTCAATATAATTCAGCCAGTTCATCCTGAGCGCCATTTGAAAAAAATATAGTTGTCTGGTTGGTGCATTATATTTAGAAAATTTGGTGGAGAAACTATATATATCACATAGGCTCACAAGTCCTCCCAGCTAAATACTATTGCTCAATTCAATGTATATCTTTAAAAATAAAATTACCAATGGTTTCTAACTTTACAATTAAATCAAAATGTTTATCCCCTGCATTTGTTCCATGGTTATTCTGCTGCTGAATGGAAGGTTTGCAGCAGCCATTCTACATCAAAGATGAACATTGATAGACATCACATGAGGAGACAAATAAACAGAGGCAAAGCAACTATTAGAGTAAAAAGCATATAGATCAATCAAAAGAATCAATATGGGTATAAACATATGATGAAAAGGTAATTAATTCTTTTCTTTTGCATGCCTCACTCTCAAAAGCATTCTCTTTCTATGCATCTCTTTCATGTCTCATCACATTTCTTTTATCACAGCAGTATTTTGCCTGCTCAGAAAGATTTTCATCTGTCAGATGGGTTTTGATACTAATATTTTAAACATGCAGAATATTAACAACAACAAAAACCCTAATACATTTTTTGCATTGATATTGTAAGCCATCTCATTGATGAGTGTGTATCTGTAAGTTTTTAAAACATCAAAACATTTCAGTGACTAAAAAGGGTGACACAGATTTCTCTTTGAATGCCAGATCACATTGCATTGTGTGTGTATGTGCCTATCAGACTGTTAAAATATATCCCTTATATTTGTATATGAAGAGATTAAATGCAATGCTGTAATGATCTGAAAATGATTTTATTCTGCTCTAACAGGTAATTTGAGAAATATTTCTTAAATCCAATCTATATTATGCAGGTATTAAATAGTATAATTCTGTTTGTTTAGAACTATAACTGATTATAGTTTGCTTCTATATAGTAAATTATACTCTTAATTCTGTAGGAGGCCACCTTTAATTGCCCACTAGAACAAAACTATATTTTCTTGGAACAAGTACAGTATATAGTTGAGTATAGAGCACTGGCAAATGTATGCGTAAGTAAACACACAGAGAGAGTGATAAAAAGAGCAAGTATCCATACCTGGAAGAAAATTAGTAATAAACTATAGCATCATAAAGTGCTCTTTGAAAAGTAACATTTAAAATAGATGTGTTGTCATAAAATTGATATTTGAAGTAAGGTTTAAGGCTTTGAAATAAAAAGCTTTGTAATCCAAGTGGTCTAACATTAAAATGATCTTAGAAATATTCTTCTTAACTCTCAAACTGAAAAAAATGAAGGAGTTATCCTATTTTTACAAGTCCTTTGTGATGATCTTGAAATTAGCAACAGGTGTTATAATATCCCAATTTCTCTCAAAGAAAAGTTTGACTGCTGTTGCAACAGCACAGCAATTACAGTTTCTTACTGTGAGAATTGAAAGACACTGGGACTGAGGTAACTTGTCTATGCTGGAACACAGTTTCTGTATCTTGGTTTGAGGTTGTTCATAGGTTTGTAAAAAAAAAAGTATCTGGAATACAAAGCTTAGGAAAGTAGCTTAGAAGAGCTTAGTTCTCATTGAGGAAAGCAGTTTTCTGATCCATGCCACAACTGGTGGTTTAAGCTAACTCCCTCTCAATCAACATCTAACAGGGCATGATTTAATAAGGTTTTATAATCTACAAAAATGGGAGGAGTGAGAGGAGGGGGAGGGCCCCATTATTGTCATTCATCAAAGGACCCCTTTCACTTTTCTTTGCTTTCACCTGCTGGGACCCATTTGGTCTCTTTCAAAGGAAATGCACTGACAAAATGAATGAGAAATGCAAGAATAAGGGCCCTCATTCCATCCAATAGCATAATCAATGGGTATTTGTTATCCCTATTGTATTTCACAGAGGTAGTTGTAAGACAATTAAATCTTGCTTCTCAGGCAAATAATTTTGGTAGTTAACCTGAAGCAGCCCGACAATATTGAAAAGAATGAATGCATGTGAAGCAATGATGTAATGGGATACTCTTTTGCCAAGGAAAGGGAGGAGAAAGGTTTTTATGATTTCACTAAACTACAGTATATGTGAACCATAATTACTGGCTGATATCATACAAATCCAGGAGACAGAGCTGCTAAAATGCAGTTTTCCAAAAATGTGACAAAAAGGTGAGTGACTTTGATACTATTTTTTAAAACTGCACATTTAGTAAATCAGAGCAAAGGAATGAAAAAACGTTTTACACAACTCCCTATTTATGAAGATAGTGTATCTTAATAGATACTTATAGTTAACACCAGAGTTGTATGACATCTGATTTTAGTTTTGACTTCATTAATATTCTTGTACTAGATTGCATTTAAAAACCAAAATGCTGTATAGGATGCATTTTAATTCAATCTGCTTTTCAAAACATAATCTATCTTTCTGTCTCAACATATTAATATTCAGTTCACCAATAAAGACTTAATTATCTATAATAATATCAATACACATGTTTACACTGAAAATTATTTCTTCCATCTATATTAACTCTGACTTACAAATTTTCTCTCTAATTTTAATGAGAAAATACTGAATCTTCAGCTATTTAAATAATGTTCAGATAATTGTATACCTTTTAAATGGAGAGGAACATTTCTTACTGTTCTATCTTAAAAGCCAGTTTGTGCTTTCTGAGTCTCTCTTTCTTTGGGCATTGGAAGTTTTTCATTCATTTGAGCCACAAAGCTTACAAACTCATAATCATTCTTCATGAGAGATTTCAGATGCAACAGCTTATTAAGAATTAAATTAGGGAAGTTTAAGAATGCACTCCCATTTCTGCAAGTAAACATAGTGCTTAGGCAACAGTTTAATATTATTTTGGTCAGGCACTGTAGTGGCAATGAATGGAGGTAAGACTGCACTGTTTTCAGGAAGCAAAGTGAAAAATTCAGTTTGTGGAACCACAATACCCTACAGTCAGTGTTTTTTTGAATTAAATATAGTTCAAACATTAAACATTTCTTGAGATAAACCTCTATATTGAGCCCAGTTAAATTTAAATTCTAGGAATCAGTGCTCTAAATCATTTGATTTCTCACGTAATCAGGAGTTCAGTCTGATTTACTAAGGGATATCTCATTGTTTTATCAGCCCTATGCAAATGGGTAGGCTGAGGGAGAAACAGTGACTCTTAGGTTTCTATAACTAGAATAGATCAGATTCTCAGTCACTTCATCCCACCCTTATCTACTACATTGCTCAAGGCCTTATCCAGTAGATTTCAGTGAATCTTTAGAAAGTCATGTTGACTGACTTAGGTTGCAATCCAATCACCCTTCAGGGTGAGAGTAGCTGCAGCTGAACTCAATGGGACTATACTGAAGTAATAACTCTGAAGACCGGCTTCTTAGCAAAACAAAACCTTACAATGATGATGTTAGCTGCTCCCCCAATGATAAGCCACAAATTATGACATGATATCACTCTTACAGTTACTTCACTTTAACTTTGTCAAAGGACCCATTTTATCCATTATGACCAATGTTTTCTTTTAATACGTTTTAGGAAACTGCTAGGCAGTGGCATAAGCTGAATGATTATTGGGAAATATTGGAAAAAGAATTATAAATAAATTGGATGTACATACACAGCTGCATACACAAAGTCATCTATACTAATTACAGGTGCTTGGTACAATTTATTTAAGCATTGCCTGTTAGACTGGGCAAATAGGTGGTTAAATCTAGGTCTTTATCATTGTCCAACATTGACAGAATTGTCAAAGATGAACTGCTTACCATTTATTCTGTAGCAAATATATATACTGAATGATTTATGTACACATTAATTTGCATAAAATGCTGTATTGGAGTCCTTTATTTTGACATCCTTTTTTATTTCTCCAAAAGAAACCGTAAGGATGGTGAAAGGCATATTTTTAAAACAGAAGAGAATGAGACTGTTTTATGTTGTATAAAAATCTGTACCAACAACATCAAAGATATCTAAATTCCAACATATATAAAATGTGTGTAGGATTACGAGCTCTAGAGAAAATGATAGATCTTTGTAAGGATAGCCTCCCACAAGATCACGATGGAGTAAGACATGCTATGGTTTCAGTTTCATTCATCCCAACACTGCCTTTGAGTCCCTGTCAGTTTCTGTACCCTTCAACAAAAAAATGATTGACAGATTGTTTCAGGCTGAGGCATGGGGGACCAACTGCTGCTGTTAGTCAAATGTTACTATTAATTCAATGTAGAGAGGTGAATAGGAGAAAGGATAATAGAATTTCCTTCATGTTGTGCAGTATTTCTGGTCATATAAATGGCCTTCTGGAAAGTGACATACTTCATAGAACTGCTATTATTCTTCACAGTGAATAAATTACATTCCTTCAGCATTTTCCCTTCTTTCATCATCACCATGGAAGAACGCAGCACTGAAGAAAGTAATTTTTGTTATTTTTCCATACCAACACCATGTACATTCAAATTTCTGTACATTATACTGAATGTATTCATCTGAATTCAGAATCTTGAATTTAGAATTTTGCTCACCTGTATCATAGTGGACATTCCACATTTGCATTTGTTTCCTACCCAGAAATGGTAATTGTGCAAGCATTAGCATGGTTTTTTGTATATGTTGAATGCAGTTAAGAATATTACATAGGATCAGATACAAATATCACTGCAAAAATAACAAACATATCTGATGCTTTACTAATTTGTTATTAATAAACTAATTTTCTTTTAGAAAAACCTCATGAAATATTTTAAACATCACAACTCTCCAATCAACAGTCAAACCAATGTAAAAATGTTAAAACAATAAAAAAATTAAATTAACTTTTAAATTCTTAATACTTTTTCTAGGCACTATGGATAACTGCTAATTACAGTTGCATAGACACACATTTCACAGCTGGAAGCAATAGAGAAGGCACTTAATAAGGGATGGGTCAAGAAAGGCAAGATGATGACTGCATCAAAATTTTATTCCTGTTTGTTTATATGTGCTCTATTCTTGTTTAAATATATTTTTGTGTGCCATTGCACATATTACATGAAAGTTTTATTTAAAAAATACAGAGACTTCAAATGCATGCCATAGAAGTTAATGTGGATATATAATGTAATCTTTTTAATATGCATTATCATATTTCTGGAATCATGGTCCATTCCTCTTCATACTGTCCCCCAATTTTTAAAGCAGAATTATACACCTAGGTCAAACATTAAAAAGAATCACTTGAAATCTGCTGATATAAATAATTTTTGAACTGATTATGTCACTGAGCAAGAGGTTTCTAATCAAAGACCAGGTTATTAACCATATAGGTGCGACTCTCACTGCCTTATTGATAATTATTAGACAACAGTTTCTCCCTTCCAATATAAGTTACAGTTAAACAAGTTCTAATGTACACTTTTTTCATATGTCGGTGGAAAGGCAATTAGGAAACAGCCTTCAGATTAGCTATATGACATTTCTAGCTATCTTTTTTTAGTAAAGGAACCACATCTAGTTTTTACAGAAGAAAAATCCAAGGCCCATTTAACAGAAACATGTGAATTTATGATTCTGCGATGTGTTTATGTGTCTCTGTGTATATACTATACTTTTAAAAATCTTTCTACTATATTGCTGACAAAGTCTTCAGATCAATATTTGTTTCAAAGCAATCTCATTTAGGACTGTCACAAACTAAAAAGATCTAGCAAGGCCGGATTATGAGGTGTCCAATGTCGTGTTGAAGATAGAGGCCATACAAAAACACAGCCCAGTAACCATGTCCCTCAATATAAGCAAAACTCCCACACTATGAAATGGAAACAAATGTCATATCTGACTTTCAAATAAAATTTTTAAAAATTCGTCATTATGCTAATGAAAACTTTTTTCAACAATTCAGATTAAACATGACACAATGGTTAAGGACCATTGCAAGAAAAAAGGGTCTGAAGTAGAGTGTGACAGCAAAAGAGTTAAGGACATGATAGTTATGGGTGGGAGAATTCTGTAGTGTCTTTCTTAGTATCCTAAGTACATGCTTATTTTGTTTAATGGGATCTTGAAACTATACTAAACTGATTTGACAAACATCAGAAACAATCCTTCATTCCAAACCTTATAAAACCTTGCTGTCCTTAAATAATTGTATAGAGAATACCCACAAAGTCTTGTAGAATGGCCAGAGCAGATATAATGACAGTAGTTTCGTATTTTTAAGCATAAAACTGGATTAATCCCATGGAAATATATTGCAAATGTTTAAGTTTCCAACTGAGGGTAATCCCAGTATTAGTAGTAAGACTGTAATAAAGAAACGGTGGAATGGTAAACCATTTGAAGATTCTACCATTGTTCCTTTAGTTTCCTATTGTTGGTTAAAATTGGTGATTCTCTGTTCCTTTCCCACGCGGTTTAATGCATTTTGTCTGCATGGACTTTCTAGGTATGTATCTAGGATGGCCTTTGTTGGCAAAATATTATAATTTTCCAAGGCTACTTCTTTTTTTAAAAAAAAATGTTTTGGCATGCACAAAACTGTCTGGGTGCCATGTATCACACTATACCAAACATGATGACCTAGAAAAAAATTTCATTGACTTTAATGGGATTTGTCTGTAATGCATATACATACAGTACACTAAGGTTCATTCCTACTCATAGGAATATGATTTAAAATGTAGTAACACGGTTTTTTTCTACTTGTCTGAAGCACTTGCACTAGACCATCTGACAATGTAGAAGTCTTTAAAGAGAAGTGTGGAGTTAAATAGGACACAGAGAAGAACCTCTTCATTACATACTGGCAGACTTTGAACACGCTGAATGAGGTGTGGAGCTAGGGCATCATCACTTTATTAATGCCTGAAGAGCATTTGTTTCTGCAAAAATGGAGAAAAGATTTCATGAAAAGAAAGATAAGGAAAAGAATATAATCTTGTGGTTAATCTTTTAGAAGTTTTCAATCAAAATGGCAGAAATTTATTATCCTTTCCCTGTAGAATTAACTTGGCTCTGTCCAAAAAAGAATGGTCACTCTCTCTAAAAATGCCAGATTTCTCATACATGCTTGACTAAATAAATATTATTATTATTATGGTTCATTGCATAGTCTACCAGATGTTCAGACTGGATTTGGCATTCTGTCTACCTATCAAGTCCTTACCAATAGGCAGGTGTGGATTTTTGTTGGTGTTACAGATATCGTCGCAGGATGAAGGCTGTTCCCAGTAAAGCTGCCTTTTGCAACTGACTGATAATTTGTCAATGCTGATGGTGTTCAAGTGATGCTCCAGTTGTTTTGGAATTGCACCTAAGGCACCTATCACTACTGGGACCACCCTTACTCACTTTTGCCAGAGTCCTTCTTTTTCTTTTTGTAGGTCTTTGTATTTTTGATCTTCTCCAGTTCTTTCTCTTCTATTCTGCTGTCTCCAGGCACTGCCACATCCACTATCCAGACTTTTTTGTCT
>JANHFO010003717.1:348395-362554 GCA_032468095.1 Pareas carinatus
AAACCACTTAGAGAGGGCTGTAAAGCACTGTGAAGCTGTATATAAGTCTAAGTGCTATTGCAACTCTAGACAAACCACTGCCCTTCCTCGTTTTAGGAGAAAACAGACTATGCTTTAAATAAGCCAGCTTTTTCTATGGTCTACCAAAGAATGTACAGTAAAACCCTGGATTGTGAGGATAATTAGTTCCGGAACTGTGCTTGTAATCCAAAGCACTCGTATATCAAAGCGACCAAACATTATCCATAAACCCACAGTGAAAGAGCATTGTATACTATATGTACTACTTGTAATGCAAGACATCACTTGTTTATCAAGTTAAAAATTATTTAAAAAGTTTGTCTTGCAAAATGGTCTCAGACCAAGTTACTCTCTACCCAAGGTTTTACTGTACAGATATTAAGGGGAGAAAGTACTTTTTTATAGTAGTAGCTTTTTATTTTAAAAAAGAAGTATTTAGTTTGTGGTACAACATTAATTTCTCTAAACCCAAGTAGAGAACAGAATATGGGGAAAAGTCAAAGCATACAGACTGCTGGGAAGAAGAAGTTTGGATCTCTTCCTCAGCAACTCCAATTATGTCTTTTAGGAGACTGTGCTTTATTTTTTTCTTCTTCCTACCTGATCAGTTATCAGACTGGCACTTTGGCCTGGCCTGGTATTTTCCCATCGTTATATGCAGTAAGTAAACTGTTTATCAGGATTGCTGAAGGAAGATGGGAGAGATTAATGCCTGCCCCCCTTTCTTCTGTATAGAATTGCTGAGATCAAAACCTGACATTAAGGACTCCTGTGTAGGTATCATAGCCATTTTTTCACAGAAAGAATACATGGGAAAGAAAACTGCCACTTTTATATTTTTAAATATTACTATCATTTTTGAGGAATTGGAAGATGATATGATTTGCTATATCTGATCTTAGCCTCGTTGTGGAATCTCTGTGTAGAAAAATTTGACTTTTTCCTCTCCTCAGACACTTCTGACACTTCATCAACTGCACGATCCAAAATCTATTTAAGCAAGAGTATTGGTTGCTTTTTCAAAAATGTCCCACTACATATAAATAAAAAGAGGAAGGCATGCTTAAATTTAGCTGGACAGTTTTGATTCGTATATCACGTGATTAAGATTGATTTTGATTTTCTATATTTCCATACTAAAGCTAGAAATTGTCATCAATTCCACCCTCTCATTCCCAAGGATACTTATATCCTTAAATAAGCATCACTGCTATAGTATTGCCACAGTTAACTTTGCTATTCAGACCGAAAACAAAAGAATCTGGCATTATTTTCCATATATTGCTATGCATGGAAAGAAAGTACATACTGACTTTGTAGCAGCAAAAACTGAAATAAACTGTGGCAGAAAATGAGTATTGACAGTTATATTTATTCTTCTAAATAAATATAACACAATAAATCATTTTGGCAAAATATTTGTTAGCATTTTTGTTTGCTTTACTTCCTAAAAAATTTACTTAAGGAGGTTGACATAGTGGAGAATTAGCAATGCTTATTGATATCACGACAAATAGTTTGCTTTAGAAAATTAATTAGTTATAGTTACAATTATTGATAGGTTTAGCTGTATTGCTTGAGAGTTTGAAAAAAAATCATTGAGCAGTGTCTGGTGGTATTGGCTAGTCACAGTTCAATTCATCTAGAGCACTGGCTTCCAACCATTTGGGCATCAGAAATCAGTTCCATGGAAAAAGGGTTTTCTGCGGAACGGAGGGGGTGTGGTTTTGCCTGCTGCCTGCATTCAGCCAATGGGGCTTAAATTGTTTGTGTGGTCCAGTTGCTGACATGTTGCGACCCAGTGCCGGTCCACAGGCCAGGGGTTGGGAACCCCTGATCTAGAGGACAGCACAATTAAGAAGGCTGGTTCAAAACCACCAATCTCAGTCCAATACATGGAAACTGTTTATGCCTCACAACAAACCAGAATTGTCAAGGCTTATGATATATTGTGAAGAAGAAAACTTTGTATTATATCCTGCTTAATAATCTATCTCTGCTGAGAATAACAGAAACTATGGAAGTCAATCTATGGTTTGTTTATTATAAAATACAAGCTGAGATCCTAACCCTAACCAATATAGTTTTTTACTTTGGCTTATAGAAAGGCTAGAACCCTGAATCAACAGTATACACATCATAATGAACCCAACACAGAAAAACTTCTGCAGCTTGCTTAGCTACTCTACTCATACAAAAAGCAAATCAACAGCACCTACTATCCTATTTACTCATATCTGTGTCAATGTTTCCATAAATCTTTATGTGTAGGAATACAGCCACATATTATTCACTGAAATAGTGTTTAAGAAAGTATGTTTATGGCTAATAATTTGTATTTTCTTACATCTTTAGCAAAGATATTAATGTTTTGTTCCTTCAGTAACTTTTAGGTCTCAATGTAAGCTTTAACTTTTTTATTATTTTATGATAAAATATTCTATTTTAGATTAAACACATGGCAAAATAGAGTCTCTCTAGAGATTGACCAATAAAACAGTATGTCATTATTATTATTTTTTTATAAACTTGGAATTTCAAATATTGCATACTTTATTTTCATTTTAAGGAAGGATTCCTAAATACAATTTTTGTTGCTAATGTACAAACAGCATTTTTTAGAAAAAAATCCCACTTCTCTACCAAAAGGATTTGAAATCTGAGCTGTCATTCTTTATTCGAACCCTGAAAGCAGTAGTTGTTTCTAAAGCCTTCCAAAAATTGCAGCTGAATCAAAAATTGTTACTAAAACAATAAGCAAATTGGCAAAAGCATGAAAAGTATCCTTAACTTCTTGAATTAATTTAATTTTGTGGAGTACCATTCAAAGTCTATGCTGAGGAGGCTGTGCTTTTTCCAGTTTGATTGGCATGGGTATGTGTACACACAGAAGACCAAATAAAGCTTAGGATAGTGACACTCTGGATCATAGGTTTGCAGCAAGTTGGAGGCAAGACAATGAAATGTAAAACATAGTAATTTTGTCCTATCTTCCAACTCAAATACTGAGTTGCTTTGTATTAGTTTTGACTGTCTCATATACAATTATTTTGTGTTAATAGATGTGTGGGTGAAGTGTCAACTGATTTGATGGATGCAAAGAAAAATTCCAAATGTCTACTAATATTTCCTGTCTTATGTGCTATTCTTAGTTTGCCCCTTTGAGAATAGAATGAGAGACATCTGCACTGCTTCTGTGTGAAGTTCACAATTTAATAATGAAAGAAGATTTTGGGGGATTTCAAGAAATCCAAAGAGGCTAACCTGAAGATAATATACCCCATACCTCTATCTCAGGCAGGATATTCTGTGTATTATCAACTCAAATCTGGGGCAATGCTTTGTCCACACTATGACAGGCTAACCTACATCAGCTGCAGTATATTCTCTCAATGGAATGAAGGTTTAAAATGAGAAATGTGAAGATGATTTAAATAATAATAAACTAAAACAATCAAGTAATGGTACAGTTTAGTCAACAGCCCTATGTATTTCAGTTAAATGCAGATGAAATGTTATTGAAACATTAATAGCAGCTCAGGAAATAGACGGGAGTCAGGTAATCTTTGGCAATAAAAGGAAATGAGGTCAGCCCAACAACTAATTGAAATTTAATTTACTTCTTTGATTTATTTTCATAGTCATGGGTGGTCTATTGATACAGTAAGACTGATATTGTTTTCAACTGCCTTTTCTATAAGTTAGCAGGTCAGTTTCCTTTCACCTTGAGCTAATGAGAAGAATAATTCCACAATTTCTCATGGCACAACATTTAGCAAGATGAATCTCAAGCAGATTGCTCCACCCTAAACTTATAGCTCATTGAATGATTTATTGATATAGCCACATAACAGCAAATGAACACATTTCTACTGTTGGACGATGAGTGGGTGGGACTTGCCATCTCTCACAAGCATTTTAAATACATTTGAAATGTTCTTTCTCCTGTCCAATCCCATTTAGAACACCACAGAAAGAGTCAGTATCTTTTCTAGATGTTGAGGAAACCTGACAATGGATCTGGAAAATAAAAGGGGAATTGTATTGTAGGGTGTTTTGCAAAAAGTGATTTACATACTGAAGAAGATCTTTCATGAATTACATGGACAAAGGAAAAGAGAAGTAGCGAGGAGGGGGCAGCTGCAATGGCTCTTCACCACAGTGCATGTTGATGAATCCCTGGCACATGTTAATTAATGCCCTATTGTGCTTGGCAGCTTACCAAGGACTGTGACTGCAGACAGAATTATCCTTTAGACTAACAGAGGCTTAGAATACATATTGAAAGAGAGGAAGAAAAAGGGCTGTATTTATACAAGTGACAATTTTTCCTACGGAATGGCTTTTCTTCTTCTAGTGCAATTCATGGAGACAAACTGCCATCTATCATAATATTTTAACACTGCAAAAATAAAACCTTATAAAGCATGTTAAAAAAATAGCAATGCTGAACCATAAGTGGAGAATGGTCAGTAACCATCTTCTCTTGTTTTTACACCCACACATGTCTTCAGATATAGCCACAAAGCTGTGATTATCTGGCATAAAACACTTTCCCAACAGAAAAGCTTATATTGCAAGGTAATACTCAAGGATATTTGCTCAAATTATAGGCAGATACATCTGGTTTGTGTGATTGCCACTTTTTGTTGTTTTTGCTTCCCTGCCTCCCCCCAGCCTTTCTTTGTCCTAGTAAAATATCACAGAGGGGAAATTGATGGCAAAGTTCTCTGAATAGAATTAATTGTTAGGTATGAAAATGCAGTACATTTTTATTCAAATTCTATGATATACCTAAATGCACACATAAAACAAAGACCCACAAACATATGCATACTATTATTATTATTGCTATTATGGGTAGAATATGAGAATACGAACCAAAAATTATTCTTATCCAGTATGAAACATATAGTTTCTGCAAATAGATTCAAGCAAATGGAATGAGTGTATTACAAATTGGCTGTCCCTTTACCTAAAGAACTCACAACTAATATACAACATGCCATAAACAGATATAGATATTATAAGGACAATATAAACTTAAAGTGTTTGGAAAACATTGTGAATAGTTGGGCTACTATGTATACAAGACCAAACATTGTGAAAAGGAACAATATTCTACTGGATGACATTATTTTTTAAAATTTATTTCAGAAAAAACAATTGCTGTAATTGAATATGATAATACGTTCAGAAATAATATAATTTAGAAAACCTATCCACTGTATGTATCAAGGTAATATAATATATTTAGGATTGCTTCAATTGTTGGAGCCCCCAAACCACCAAAAGCTGGAACAATCAAAATGGAAGGAATGTTTTTTAAAATGAAAATCATATCTTAACCTTAAACACAAAAATTGCATTCCAGAATTGAATGTAAACTTGACACCTTTAGTTCTGCAAAAAACTGAGATCTTCAGCAGGATATGGATGCATCTAACCAAACACTCTAAGTGGAGGGTGACTACCACTCATTGGTAGGATATCAATCTTTTCTAAATTTCATTTCAGTCTTCTTCAGTTTTATGAATCAAGAATAGACATGGAAATATCTCAGACTAAAATTCTAGAAGTAACAGTAGAGAATTATGTGTGTGAAGTGTTAAATAGTCAAAACAAAAAAGTCCATTTGTACATAAAAGCATTAGCAGATAAATTCTAGACAATTTATTTGAAAATTATTTTTGTTCATTTCATTTTGGCGATAAGTATGAAAATCTGGATTCAAACAGTCATAAGGAAATGAAGGGAAGGGAAGGGAAGGGAAGGGAAGGGAAGGGAAAGGGAGGGAAATATTCTCTTAGTAAATTTTCCTGGAGATATTTTATATGTAATAATAATTGGTCCCATGTGGTTACTTATACACACACACACACACACACACACACATGCATGCATGCATGTCCACACATATACACACAAGCAATCAGCATGACATAAAGAAGCTAGGTTTTCACATGTGTTAACATTTGTCTAGGTAACAGAAACTTTAAAAACTTGCAATTTCAGAAAATTGCTTAAATCAATTAATAATGTGGATTAATCAAATACTTTCAGCCTAGTTTAAAAACTCAACTTGGAATTGATTGTAGTATAAACGAGCGTAACAGAAATCTTTGAGGACTGATGGAACAGCTGGGAAATGCACAATTTCAAATCATCCCTAAAATAATCTTTCTGAACAGCACTGCTACAATGTAGAAGCTGGGAGGGGGGGACCTATAATTTGTCATCCAGTGTTAGTAAATTTGGCCTGCAGCTTCTCTAGTCCCATCACTGCTGTTACCAGAGAAGAGCAAGCCTTTGAATTTAGTGATGGATTTCACTTTTGAGGAACAATGAATTATTGAGCAGTGCTCAATTTTTAATGTTTTTTTCTGAATTTTCTACAAATTAGAAAGGAAGAGATCTCCCATTCACTTAAAATGGAAGTGATTAGAAGTAGAATACTCTGAAAAACAATAATGAGAAATACTAAATTCTGGAGGAGCAGGAAAGTAGAAATGCTAAGATCAAAAGATGGATGGTTTTGAGGTACAGTAGCGAGCAGCTTCACACTTTGCTTTCCTATTCCTATAATCAGTGCCGAAATACTACAGAAATCAGCTCGTGCCAAAATTTTAGACTTACCCTAGTACAATAGAAACAATAAAGATTCCTGAATATATTTTAAAAACAATGGCACAAGTCTTCATAGACTAGAGCATCCTTCATAATAAAACAATTTGTTTTTAAGAAGTCACAACAGCTTATACAGTATATATCTAATATGAGGGATAGTTATTTGGGCAAACTGATTTTCTGCAATGACTTCTGCTATTCCATAATCACACTTTTAAAAGATGACTAGATAATTTATTTTAATGTGCCAGCCATGACTAATTTGTCATAGTTAGACTACAAATGGATTTAAGTGTCCTATGTATTTGATTGAATTCCATATATTCACCAGACTGGTAAGATGCTATTGAATCTGTACAAGAAATTTGGAATAAAGGTGGGTGAAGACAGAAGAAAAGATTATGGTATTTTAACTGATTGCTTCATCATTTAGCCATAGTAAATTATTACTTGGAATCTTCCATTGTACTATTTTTATGTAGGGAGTTTCATAACAGAACTCTTTATTAATTCTCTCTTCCAAGAGCCTACACACTTAAAAGCAGCTTATTGGACTTGCTAAGGACCAGAAAGAATATAATCCAGATATTTCCTTGCAAAATGCTGGATGCTCATTCTTCTAACTCTGTTGGTTTACTCTTCACATCCATTTTGTTATTTTGACATATTTATCATGATTCTCACCTGTTTTTTTGAAGCAGCCTATCTTCTTCAAAGGAACTCAGAATATACAGGTGAAACTCGAAAAATTAGAATATCGTGCCAAAGTTCATTTATTTCAGTAATGCAACTTAAAAGGTGAAACTAATATATGAGATAGACTCATTACATGAAAAAACAGGATAGTTCAAGTCTTGATTTGTCATCATTTTGATGATTATGGCTTACAGTTCATGAAAACCCCATATTCACAATCTCAGAAAATTAGAATATTACATTAAATCAATAAAATAAGGATTGTACATAGAACAACATCGGACTTTTAAAAAGTATAAGCATGCATATGTATTCAGTACTTGGTTTGGGCCCCTTTTGCAGCAATGACTGCCTCAGTGCGGTGTGGCATGGATGACATCAGCCTGTGGCACTGCTGAGGTGTTATGGAAGACCAGGATGCTTCAATAGCGGCCTTCAGCTCTTCTACATTGTTCGGTCTCAGGTCTCTCATCTTTCTCTTGGCAATACCCCATAGATTCTCTATGGGGTTCAGGTCAGGCAAGTTTGCTGGCCAATCAAGCACAGTAATCCCACGGTCATTGAACCAGGTTTTGGTACTTTTGGCAGTGTGGGCAGGTGCCAAGTCCTGCTGGAAAATGAAGTCAGCATCCCCATAAAGCTCGACTGCAGAAGGAAACATGAAGTGCTCCAAAATCTCCTGGTAGACAGCTGCGTTGACCCTGAACTTAATGAAGCACAGTGGATCAACACCCGTAGATGACATGGCTTCCCAAATCAACACAGACTGTGGAAACTTCTCACTGGACTTCAAGCATCTTGCACTGTGTGCCTTTCCATTCTTCCTCCAGACTCTGGGTCCTTCACTTCCAAATGAGATGCAAAAGTTGCTCTCATCAGAAAAGAAGACTTTGGACCACTGAGCAAAAGACCAGTTCTTTTTTTCTTTAGCCCAGGTAAGACGCTTCTGACATTGTTTGTTGTTTAGGAGTGGCTTTCTAAGTATTCCCAAACACAATTTTGCGTCATCCATCCAATCACTTGAAAACACTGTTCGCACATTGAATGTTCTGGGGTCATGATCTCACAAAACTTCAGGCATTCATCCACTTTTGCAGAGAATGAGTGCCTGAAGTCACATGAGATCAGGGTCCCAGAACATTTCTCTCTCGGCATGAGAAAAGCATGCGACCAGATGCTGGAAATGAAATCGCATTTGCAAATGCTTGGAATCACTTTTCTCAAAATGCTCTTCTCAACGAGAGTGAAATATTCTGGGGTTGTGATCTTCTGTGAAGCCAAGCAGGACACGTGCCTCCCACTCTCCCTCTGCTCTTAGTTCTCTACTTTTGCAGCACCAGAAGCAGGTAAAAAAACTGCAGCAGAGTAGACAGCGCATGAGTGAGATCCAGCGCAGCAGGATGGGGGAAAGCAATTGTGGGTATCAGGGGGGAAATACGCAATGCAAACATTGCAGTGTCTCTACAGTCATTCACAAGGGTGAATGATTGTTGTGGAGCTACAATATTCATAGTTTCAGGACTGGGTCATAAATACTTGGGCATGTTATCGTGTAATGTCGAACAATCACTAAGTGAACAGTTATAATGCTAGGATTATCTGTAAAGCAGTGTTTTTCAAGCTTGGCGATCTTGGGATTTTATTTACCAGCATTCCCCAGTCAGCAGGAGGAACAGTGATATAAAGCATGCATTAAAGATATAAAATGCTTCAGATTCAAAGCTAGAAGGTAACCCAGTTCTATGCATGCATATTGCTTCTACTGGTAATCCTTAAAGAAGCTGCACCTTTTCTTTGGTTTCTACAGTAGCTGTACAATCGTCAAAAATGCACATTTAACCTAAAGTGGTGATGACAGTGCAACCAGCTGTTTCAGAGCTTTGGGAATTCCTGGTTCTTTACTATAGTAGCCAGACATGACAAGCCTCAGGATCTCACATTCCAAGCAGGAAAACTCAGACCTTTTTTGAGTTTGAAAAAAATCATAACACAAAAAACCTCCAAACTTGCTTCTTATGACCACAGTTGGAGTGAAAAGAGAAGCGAAGAACAAGTTTCTTGTGGATCACTGAGATAGTAACAAACTTATTCTGTCATTGGTCACTTCCAGCTCTTTGTGACACATTTTACATTGTTTGTCTAGGATTGTTTCTTTGTAACTGCTTCTTTGTAAGCAAGTTTACATTTGTACCTTTAGCAATAATGTGTAGACACTTTGGTCTTCTCTTG
Organism: Pareas carinatus; assembly: GCA_032468095.1. Lineage (NCBI taxonomy): Eukaryota > Metazoa > Chordata > Lepidosauria > Squamata > Pareidae > Pareas > Pareas carinatus. The sequence goes on from JANHFO010003717.1 coordinate 357,969, forward strand.
GTCATTTTCTTCGTTATTTATTTTTTTCAAGCATTCCGTGAATCTTACTTTTCAAGCATTCCATGAATCTTACTTTTGCATGATGCAGGATTTGCATGCAAGAACAAATTCCTAAACATTTAAGCTTTATTGTAGTGTCATTATTAGTTCTTTTGGTGAACATTATAGTTTTATTTCATCTAGCATTGAATTATTTGCTCTTCTTGCGCTCTAACATATTCTCAGCAATTTTCTCTGTTCAAAAGTATCTCTCTAACAATGCAATGCACTCTTTTCTTTCATTATCAACAGAATGTTCTTTAAGTTGCAGTTAATTTTATTTTCCAGAATATCTGACATTTTAGGATTGCCTTCTGTGCATCTTTACCATTTGCACCAAATGCACAATAATAGATTTATTTATTGTTGCATGTGGAGTGTTATCGACAAGTTTAAAATGAAGAGTGGTCTTACTTTGCCTACTCATTTATCAAACATGGATTTCAGTTTTAAAATTACAGATTTTACTTCAAACTGGTTTTTCATTTGCTCTTTAAAGCAGCAACTGCTGAAAATCTGAGTCACACATATGATGTTGCAAAGGAAATTAGTACTTTCATGATGTTCTTGTTTAATTACTTGTAATCAGCTTTCATATTAATGAAGATTTCATGAACAGGCAGCATTTGGAACTTGATTTTCAGAAAGATGTCAAAACAGAAATCAATTAATTGTACTACAGGGATCAACATATCTTTCAGTTCAACAAAGGTTCTCAAATTCAGTTACACTTTAGAATTAGAATGTATTCATCTAGTGTGTTTGGACACACAAGGAATTTGTCTCCAGTGTACATGCTCTATACCAGTGATGGTAAACCTATGGCATGCGTGTCACAGTCGGCACGCAGAACCCTCTCTGCTGGCATGAGCGCCATCGCCTCAGCAAAGTAAAAAAAAAATTCTTTAGCAGCAAGCCAGAGGAATGCAGGGTTCCCTTTCCCTTCCCTCTCTCCCCTTTACCCACCCCTCTGCCCAGCAATCCAATCAGAGTGCTTCCTCTCTCCCATCTGGGGTAAGGCAGTGGGCTCAAATACAGCACAGAGTCTGTGCCGGGGGTGAGAGGAGGAGAAGACTTGGTAGGGAGCATAGCTTGCAGCAGGCCACAGGAGCTAAGGTAGGGTGCTGGGGGAGCTGCAGAAGGTCTAGTTTGCCCTTAAAAGCTGGGTGGTGGGTATATGAGGCCTACAAGACATGCCAGGCAGGCGGGGGGGTGAGTGAGGCCTAGAAGACATGCCGGCCGAGGGTGGGGGTGTGTGCACATCATCTTCTCTCTTCTTCCCTCTTCACTCCCCTTAGCGGTTCTTAGCAAGTCATATCCTACTGGTCCATTCAGCCTCTTAACTTTCCAGGATTTCTTCCCTTCCTCCCACTGCCACCAATGTACTGGTCTATATACTTATTCTGTACTATGAATCTCAGCAATAAGCTGCCAAGAATAGAATATCTCACCATTCTACCTGTAACATTCTTCCATTTCTTCCTTCCATATCATGTCAGTCACAGCAAGTTTCCCAGCAGAGCATGCCTTTCCGACTTGCCCATCCTCAAACTTTCCTCTTTTCCCTCAGCTACTAGTATCAATTTCCTTGATTTTTTTTCCTGATCTTTCTTCTCCCCAAGTACTTCTAACTGGAACAACCAGATTTCACTCCATATTCAAAACACTTGTTTCACTCTGTAAATGGATCAAGACACCTGAAACTTATATGCTTGCATTCGGGTATAGATCACCTAATACCAGCTGTTTCACACAAGGAATAGTCCTTCCACAAAATACAAATTACAGTAACTTCCTATACAGAACAAATTAAATATTGTAGAAGAATTACTAATAGCAAATATGGTTATGAAATTTAATTTATATAAAATATCTTTTTAACATATTTATTTTCTTTTATCAACAAAAAAATAAAAAACAAAACAAACAGATAAACAAACATCCAACACTAACAATGAAAAGAAAAAAAATCTTGTGTATACAAAAAGATGTGGAAATCTATCTAATAAGCGAATTGACCCAACATCTAATCACATTGTATATATAAAAAGGAGAGAAAAGTCAAACTCAAACATTACTCTAATCTTCAAATTCCTGTGTTAACCATCTGTTATTGTAGAAAGTCCACAGATGGCTTCCAGTCTCTTATAAATTGTCTAGTCCATTGTCTCTAATCAAGGCAGTTAATTTTGTCATCTCTGGTCAATTTCAAAATCCACTCATTAACTGTCAGCATCTTTTTCTTTTCAATGCTTAGGATATATAGCAGCAGTCACCATGTAAAGAATAATGTCAAAGATTATGTGGTAAAATAGAAAAACTTTTTTTCAATTGTTTGGCCATAATATCTAAAAGAAAAGCTTCAGATTTGATTGATATTTGTCTTAAATATTTTCTGCAGTAACATTTATTATATTTATCCAGTATGATTTAACATACTTGCAAGACCACCACATATGATAAAATGTATCTGGATTTTGATTACATTTCCAGCACTTTTTGGAAATCTCTCTATACATTTTCGCTATTTTATAAAAAAAAATCTTTCTGATTATAATTTAAAGCAATTTTATGTACTTGGTCCATACATTTTCCCATTTATGTAGTGTTATGCTATACCTAGGTTTTTCATCTATTTTACCACATAATCTTTGACATTTTCATAAAATATCTAAATGAAATATGTTTAATGTAGTGATGTAGTCCACATCAACAGCAACTGAAAGAAATGTTTCCAGGGATGCATGGCTATTTGCCCTATGCAATTCTGTACGCAATTAAAGAGGTCAAAAGAGCTTTTTAATGAGACTAATCACAGACTGAGATTGTTCCTTGCCATGTACATGTGTGAAGCCAAGTAATTGCCATAATACTTTATTGACTTGTATGCCTTGATTTCCATCTGTACTGGTAGTTGTACATCTTCAGCAGTTGTTTATTGTGTTCAATTATTTTCACTCATCAAAGTCAGGAAAAATAGACATAGATTTGACTTTCCCTGAACTGCTGTGCGCATCAGTTAACAGAATTTTAAATCAGCTTCTCTTAAACTATTCTTAAAATACAGCAACTAGTAAAGTACTGGTAACTATCTCACTGTAAAGTGAGTATCAAGTCATATGATAAATGTAATGTTTACCAAAAAACAACCACCAACACTCACCTTTTTAAAGAATTACGGAGATGCTATAAACAATGTTTTGCATTCAGCATGTTTTTGCACCAAATTAAAAAGACATGTTTTTGCACCAAATTAAATATTGTCAGAAAGGTATCTTCTAGTTATCCCCCTGGGGTCACTAGCCTCACTTTGAGAAATACTGTCCTAATCTACTCAGCTGGGGAATTTTAAGCCTTCTATGAAGGATTTATTGTTTCAGCTCAACTCCAGAAAAAACATAAAAAGTACTCTATGCTCAGAAATACAGCTTTTATACACTCTGTGACAATACTGAAATATAAAGGCAAGATGTTTAATTGTGAAATGTTGTACACAGGGATAGTTGTACTGGAAAAGAAAATAATCTGGCCCATTTACTAAGTATGCCATCTTTGCTCCTTTTCTTTTACTTGTATTTATATGAGCAAATTCTTAATTTCATAAAATTAAAAATTAAAATCTGAGCGGAAATTGACTGTTGCTTTGCTTGATAAATAAAAATACTGTATTACATCAATTATAAGACACATGGTTTTTTGTATTTTGGTGTCTCTGTATTCATGATGCATCTTATATTCGATGGTGTCTTACTAAGGTAAAGGTTTTTTTATTTTATTTCTAACAGAAAAATAAGGGAGCGTCTTATTATCAGTGGCATCTTATAATCAATGTGATATGGTATTTCCTAATGTCTTTGGCTTAGCTAGCAAGTCAAAAAATTCCTGAGGGTCTTTGATGGAACAATAAAGGTCAATTTAGTATTTACCCAAAAACAAAAGCTGAATTTCATTTATTCAGGTCTCTCAGAATATGTCAATTTATGAAATGCTAATGACTTTTCTGCAAAATAGTGGATTTTCAACTTACAAGTTTTCTTTGAAAATTTGAATAAAAGACTTAATGAAGGAATAACAATTATATATCAATTTAAAGAAGATACTATATAGACAACAGAATCAGATTTACAATTGGATGGATTGGAAATTGATTTGCCACCAACAACTTTGGAGGAGAAGGAATTTTGCTAGAAAATTACAGACTTGGCATAGTAAGCTGAAAAACTTATGAATCATTTTTTTAGAGATTATTAGGGTTACTTTAAGAGCCCAAACAGTTGGTTTACCATATATGGCTGTAAACAATGATGACTCATTGTCATTACTGGGATTCGGATACTGACTGAGTGCAAGATGTAGGAGTGCTATAAAGCAGGAAGCCAGAGAGCATTAATCTTTCTTCATTGCTGTATCTGTGCTCCCGTGTTACTGTTCTGCTTGCTGATTATCCTAGTTAGTTTCTAATGTACTGATTGCTTGACTGTGTATGACTTATTGGACTGTTAATTGACATTGAATATTGGACTGTGCCTATATCTTGTATATAAACC
>JANHFO010003718.1:6851-26179 GCA_032468095.1 Pareas carinatus
AAGCCCACCTGCCTTAAAGGGACCAAGGTTGGAGACCTCTGCTTTAGGGGAATAATTGAAGGGTCGGTGGAGTTCAACAGTGAAGCTACCGACCCAGACGGCGGGCTGGTCATAAAGCCGTCGGAGAATCCAGGACAGGCTCCCTGGCGCTCTGGGTTTGCTTTCGGCTCCTGCAGACGCCGTGCATGTCTGAAGGGGCCTCTTCGGTTTGTGCTCCTTGTTGTGCGGCAGCGGACGTAGCTATTGGCTGAGTATTGGCTGAAATATGGGGCAGAGATTGCCTAGAACGAATCCACCCCATTCAGCGTTTTCATTTAAGGTGCGAATTTGGCGCCAACTGACAAGGTGAGAAATGCTTTCCGTGCCTGTTAACCAGGATTTTATCACTCCTGTGTCGCCCTCCCTTCTCTCCCCTCCTTTGCCTGAAGCAGGCGTCAGCTGCAGCGCTGAGCGCCCTGCAAAGCTGAGGCCACTTGGCAGAGCGACCCAGGGAGTGTCCGCAAGGGGCGGTCAAAATCTGAGACGGCGGCCATGACGGTGGGATTGAACCCCTCCTCCACAAAGTCCATTACAGGCGAAGCCAATAGAGATTCGATCGCACCCTGAGATTTTTTCACCACACGTGGTTCAGTTATTTATTTATTTGTTACATTTATAGGCCGTCCCTCTCCGAGGACCCAGGGCGGGTCATCTCCCCTGTGCCACCAATTGCCCCAGACAGGCAGCAGACGCTGAATTCCTGCACTGCCCAGCTGGCAGGGATTGGCCAGGAGAATGGGAAGGCCACCGATTTCTCCCCTTGAGGCCAACATGTGGGCGGGGGAGGGATCCTGTGGTCATGCGCTGGTGGCTTCCAGATAAACATGAACAGCTGGAAACCATATTTGGTTGGGAGGAAGTGTGTCAATCCTGGTTTCAGAGCAGAGGGGGTCTTATTTGCCCTGGGTGCAGCAACATGGGTACAAGGCAGGCTTCCACTGAAGCCACCTGGGGCTGCAGTTTCGAGGTGGCCGTCGCCGAAGGAAATCCCATCCACCCCCAACCCCACCCCGCCTCTTTCTAGAGCATGCTAACCGAAAGGGAGCAAGCAAAGGGTCTCTCAGCTCTTGAGAAGGGGGAGTCGGGCTGCCTGCTGGTCAGATTTGTTTTTAGTTCAGTTTGTTTTCGAGGGGAAAGAGCACCTGGTTTCTTTGGAGATGTTTACGTGCTTTTTATTCAGCCTCAAGGAAAATATATTAATTTACATTAATCAGAAACTTGTTGGAGTTCCAGGAACTTAATTGGGGGTCATTAATGCCCGTTTTTCTCTCCTTTTAAGAGCTATTGATGTGTCTGGTTCTACACTTCCTCCTTTATTCCAAAAATGAGGACAAGCCTGTATTTCCACAGCTTTCCAGGTGCTCGGGAAACTGTAGTGGTCCGACTCTCAGAAATAAGGACCAAATTCCTCCGGTTTTGTTGTCTGCGAGTGAATTGTTAGCCTGCAATGCTAACTTGTTTCTTCTTGAGGGCCAAGGACTCTCCAGTTTCTTTTGCTTAGATACTCAGGCTGGCTCTTTCTGCTCCCCTGCCTGCAAGGTGGGTCTCCCTACCCAGGTAAGATCTCCTCTCGAGACCCTTGGAAACTTCGTGGTGCAGCTGATGCTGCCGCCAGAGCATCCCAGCGGTGAGCATGAGTGTTAAAATCTCAACTCACCAGATTTCCTGGAGCTGGCAGGGTCAAAACTCCCTCCGGTCTGCTTGGGTTGGGCTGTAATAGAAAAAGAGCAGCTTACACGGGTTGGCTGAGGCGCGCTTGAAGACCCAAGTTAAAAAGAGAGCAGCAGAGTTTTGCAGCTGCTGGTAGTTTGGTTGAGTATTTTACAGCAGTTAATAAAGTTCAGTTGTTCAGAGCTCTTCAGCATTGTGCCTCGTTATTGTGACTACATGTTTCAATGAGGCCCCTGCTAAGGCCCCACATTGTGAGCATCCTAGGGAGACCCTGAAGATGCCAAAAAGGTCCTGCGTTATTTACAAGTTGTTTCCACCAAAATTGCAAGTTTTGCTTGTTGCTTTTTTCCAAAAATAAAGTTCATCAAATATCTGAAGATGTGCTGATCTATACTAAATTATGTTTTAAAATGAAGTGTTAATTGTGTAAATGTTCACAGTCATGTGTGCACCTTAGAAATAGCTATTTTGAGAAAAAAATCACAAATTTTCTGTCCGCAAATCTCCCCCCCTTCCCTTCCACTCCAAAGAGCACTTGGAGACATCACATTTCTTTCTGCAATAAACATTTTGTTGGCCCCTATAATGCCGATCGGTTTGCTTTCATCCCATTAAATGGCTCTTCTGCTCCTCCGTCCCCTCTCACTGTTGCTGGCAGAACTCTTCTGGGCAGCTGGTGGGCAAGGAGGCTCCCTTCCCCTCTCCTCCACCTCTGGATGCCATGCACCCCTCCCAGAAAATGCAGGATTAAAGCAGGCTGCAATTAGTGCGAAGAGGCCCCAGCTGCCCAAAAGAGCAAGCAGAGAGCAGGCTGGGGATCTTGGCAGGAAAAGGGCCCCCGAAGGGAACGGGCCAGGTGCCCTTCCGTGGTTCAAGCGCCAGGGCATCATCTGGCTGGCCCAAGCGTTTGCTTCCGCTTTGTTATAGGGCCTTTTGTACTTGGATCCTGACCTCTTTCTCTCATTCCCAGATACGTCCTTACTCACGGGTTGGCGGTGATAATTTCAGTGTGCCATTTCAAAATGTGTTTGTAGTTTGGTCTCTCTCACACGCAAACACTCTAATTTGCAATTAATTTTGTTCACTAATCAGCTGGGTAGACACAACACACAAAATAGGCTAAAATCCAGGTACACTAGATAACCCGTTCCGAGCTGAACTATCTTGCACGAATCACCCCATCCTGCTAAAGCTAATCTTTCCCAACCTCAGCCATTCAAGAGAGGTGGACTTCATTTCCCAGAATTCCCCAGCCAGCAGGTCAGGTTAAAGTCTGCGTCTCTTAAACTTCTGAGGTTGAGAAACATTGTTCTAGTTTATTTGACCACACAGTTTGTCATGCACACAACCATGGGTGTTTTACTGAACTTATTTGGGTTAGTATGCTGTGTGAATGCAAGCTCAGGGGCTGTTGTAATGCAATAGGAGCTGACAACCACACTGGCGTGACAGACTAAACTGAGTTAGTTTTAATCTTAGTCAGTGTTTTATAGCTTTGCGCTTCATGCAAATCTTGCCTTTTACTTATTTATGATTAAATGTATTGTGCGACTTCAGTGCCGCAGGAATGACACATTCACACAAACATAAAGATGGACCTTTTTATATATACTGTAGGTGTTTCATCTGAGGAAGAAAAATGAACTTCAGCCATGCTCGCAACACTTCCCGTTTCACAGTGCCTCTGTAAGCGACACAAAATAGACTGCAAAAGCTCAGATATCCGACACGTTTTCCCTGCAGATAATGAAGGATGGTCTGCATTTTCTAGCCACAGGTGCATGGACCTATGAATACTAAGTCTCTGGATAATGAAGGGCACCCAAATATAAATAAACTGGAATAGCAATTTCAACCTTTTCTTTATCCTGGATCATAAAATTGCCACATCAAAGTCCGCATGACTGAACAGTGCTGAAACCGGTTGCTAAGTCCCTGTTTCTCAAGTCAAAAGAGAAAGTCACTGAACAGAAGACATTAACGTGTCTTTGCAGCCGAGATGAACTTTGGATGCCCCTGTCGGCTCGCAGGGAGGGAATGCTGATTTCCTGCCATCGGCCTAAATAAGGACCCAAGCAGTGAGTACGAAGGTGCCCTGCAGTTAAGAGTCCCACGTTCACTAGTGGGGACCCACTGACACACGCAGGGCAATGATCTCGGTGGGACCCCAGAGAAAGCGGCTACCCACAGCAAACCTTAGAACCAGCACTTAACAAGAGCAGATTTATATACTACCCTACAGTGTTTGCAGAGACAGCCTCTGGCTCCCAGTAATCTGGGTCCTCGTTTTACCCACCTCGGAAGGATGGAAGACCGAGTCCACTTGGAGCCGGTGAGAATCGAACTGCTGGCAGTCGGCGGAGTCAGCCTGCAATGCTGCATTCTAACCACCCCGCCACACAGTGCCTGTATTGGTGTGTTTATTAACTTAATTATTTTACACCCTGCCCATTTCCCCAATTAGGCGACGTCGAGCAGCTTACAAAGAAGAAAAGGATAAATGCAGTAAACGGAAGCTGCTGCAGCAGCAGAAGCCGCCCCGGCTTTGCCCTGGTGCCACTCTGGGTGCCTGGCAACCCCCAAGTGCCGGCTCTTGGCAAAGCCTCTCCTCCCGAGGGGCTGCTGCTGCTTCGGAAGAGCTGCCAGGGGATCGGGCCCCTCATCCCTTTCAGGTGACAAAGGGATCAGTGGCTACCACACAAACCTACAGCTAATCCCCACAATCAATATTTTTCATTAAGAGCCTGCGCAAGCCAGGCCATTGGAGGAGGGAAATCTGTTTAGGGTGACATCTTGATGAAGTTATTCGGCACAGGGCATTTTAAGTCCTTGAACAGAAATCAAGAGTGTCCAGCGGGGAGATTGGAGGTCACTGGGCTGGGGGCAGGGGATTCACACAAGGAGGAGGAGCTGCCGGCAGGAGCAACCCCAGGAGGGTGGCCACGATCCCCTGAAAATCCGGCAGGTTTCTCTTGGGGACAGAGCCCTCCTGCGCCACGCAGAGCCTCCTCCTGCAGTGCTCCGTGTCTCTGCCCTGGCCTCGCTTCTCCTCTGCATTGCTCTCTCTCTGTGTGTGTGTGTGTCCAGCCCAGCCCAGGGCCGTTCTGAACGCTCTTTCCGTCTCCCAGCACCTTCTGGCTCCCCTGGAAACCCCCTTCGCATCTCACCATCCTGAACTCCAGGAAAGCACCTGGCCGGAATTGTCTGTGCGAAAAGAACCTTCCTTGAAGGAGGCCTGGCTTTTTCGCATGTCGCGGAAGTCCAGAGGTCCCGAAATGGCAGGTGCGCCGCTGTTCTTCGGGCTAAGCCGGTCAAACAAGCCCTCAAAGCTCAGAGTTGGGCACGCAGGAGGTCATCCATCTTGGTCAGTCAGCACCACAGTCCCTCCTCCGTGTTGGGGGAGAGGAAGAGCATCGAGGCAGTGGAGGGAGCGCTTCTTCAGAGGGCCACAGGGACACCCCCGCCCCCGCCCCATTCCTTGCAAGGGAGACCTTAGCTTGGGGGCCCCGCCGGCCGCCCCCCTCCCCCCCTCCTTGCGTCTGCTGCAAACCGAGCTGTGCCCTGCAGCTCGCGAGAGCAGGGGAATGGGCTGCGCTTTCTCTCTCCCTCCAGACAGCCCTGGCAGGACTGCCTTCCTGAGAGTCGCCCGCAGTCGGCCATTAAGACAGATTCCTTTGGGGCGCAGAAGCCCCTCCAGGCAGCTGGACTTTGCCCCCGTTTCTCCCTGTTGGTGCTGATACTACGACACTCCCTCACAGACACACCGATTTTTGCCCTCAGACACCCTGTGCACAGGCTAACAGTCATTTCAGAAGGGAGGGCCCCCAAAGACCCACAGATGACCTACACCTGCAGCACGGCAGGAAGCAAACTGGAGGGAACTGCTGCCCATAAGTGACCTGGAAGGGAGGTTCCGGCTTGCTCTGGGAAAGCCGGCTCATCACCGTTTGCCTGGCTCTCCCCTCACTTGGGTCTTACTCAGGTCAGGGGGTGGACTTGCCTGAGAGCCAGCAGGAGCAGACATTGTCCTCCTGCTGGACCCCCCCCCACGTCCAGCCTCCAATCAGGCAAGTAGAAGGGCAGGGCAACCCCTCCGGCGGCTCCTGTGGCCCCTGCTGGAAGGCAGAGCTGGCTATTGCCCACTCTCAACAGTCCGGAAACCTTCCCTGGCCTGCAGCTGAAACTGATGGATAAAAATGCGCTGCTGCTGGGTCTGCAGCCCCCCTGCCCCCTTCCCTTGCCAAGCCTTGCCAGGGGCAGCTGACGGCTGTCGCTGAAGGCAGCTCCATCAATAATGGATGCTTGCAAACCAGGCAAGTGCGAACATTCTCTCTCCCCCATGAATTATAAATACGGCACGGCTCAGTTGGGTTCCATCTCCCCTTCCATTTCTTCGTGTATTAAGGCGGGGATCATGTTTCCAATTAACACATTCTATCCTTAGGTGACACAGGAGCAGTTTTCCAGCCATGGGCAGATGCCATCTCTGCCCCTGTCAACCTGCAGATGGGATGGGGGGGCAGAGCCAGCTGCAACAGCGCTTGAGTGGGCATGGGGGTCCCTGGCTTTGCTGGGGGCCGAAACAGAGAGACAGCTTTGCCTTTGTAAACGGCTTTGTACAAAAGGTAGGCTGAGGCAGAGGGACGACGGGCTTGCTATGGTGTCCCCAAACTGTCCTGCTTTGGGGATGAGGTCAGAGCATGGCAAAGCTAGGGAGAAACAGGCTCACCCCCCCACACCATTCAGAAAGGGATGCTCCCCCGGAGCCCGGCGTGGCAGGCACTCCTGGGCCCTGAGATCGGAGCAGGACCTCCTTCTGGTCTGCCTGGGCCTCTCCTCAGATGTGCCATGGAACCTCGAGAGACAGGCCCGAGGGATGAAGAAGACTTGTGGGGAGGGCAAATCACCACTGCCTTCCTGCCCACCCAGTTTGGGCATCAGCCAGCATAGCTCAAGTCCGGTCTGCTATCCCACAAGTGGGAACCTCTGCTTGGGAGGTCCTGCTGGCCCAGGAGCTGAGTCTGAAGCCTCTGGCTCCTGGCCATCTGAGGGCCCGGGGCCACTGCTGCATGTCAGGCGCCAGGGGAAAGTGGGCGGCAGTGATGACCAGAGAGCCGTTTCAGATGGACTCAAATCCTTACCTTGTCCAGGACAGCAGACAGCGTGGCTTGACCAGGTGCCCTAAAAAAGTCAAGCTTGGCTGTCACTGGAATGTACCGAGTAATCACTATCCCTTGTCATGAACAGCAATTTCCAAGAACGTGGTGCAGATCCACAGGGAACCACAACGGTGGTACATTTCATAATTAGGCCTAAAGAAAAGTTGAAAGGATTTTGCAAAATTGCCCATAATTGTCAGTGACTTTTGCTTTTTCCTAAGAAAAATATGGAGAACAGTTCTGAAAACAGCAGGACGTGATCGCAGGCGAAGAAAAGGCTTAACCTGAGCTGCTGAGAAGCAGAGGCACGGCTGAAATGGTGGGCCATCCGTTGGCGCGTCCCACGGCTTTCCACCGGGAGCTTCCCCAGCAAGAAGACCAAAAGTCCAGAAAGCCGTGGAAGTAAGGGCTCCTGGGACAATCTGGCCTTGGACCCATGTCCAAAACAAGGTCAGGCCTGCCTTCCTCTTCCTTGTTTCCCCAAAGGGATCTCCTGCATCTGTCCTTTTCTTCCCTCTGCCCACTCTCCTGTCCTACCCATCTTCCAATGGTGATAGAACCATTTCTTTAATTATTATTGTAGTCTTCTCAGTGGTTCACTCACCCCAGAGGCCTCCAGCCTTAAAGGGACCAAGGTTGGAGACCTCCGGCTCACCCCACTCTGAGAGTCAGGCCTGACACAAGGAGTTGTTTTCACATCTCCCTCCTTCCCTGCTTATTCTAGTTGCATTTGTGGCTCACTCCACCTCCTGCCCATCAAAAAGGCAAGGTCTGGCTGGCGAGACTTGTTTTTGACAAATTCAGGCTGCTTTTCGCATTGTATCTGTCCTCGAAAAAGCTTGAGGCTTTCCCAGGGCCGTCCAGATGGTGTTCTCCTCCATGCTTTCAGTCACTGGGTGAGGAGAAGAAAGGGACGCCAGGAACACAATAGGATGGACAGCAGATCTCTAGTTCTGGAACCAGGGCCCAGGGCGTCTGGATGATGGGCACGTGGCACGAGATGGTTGGCATCTCAGGAAGGCTGCAAAACTGTGCTTGGTCAAAGCATGGCAGGCGGCATCGGAAGATTTTTCAACTGGGAGATAAAAGCCCTGAAGGAAATAGAGACTTGCTCGCAATAGACGGAAATGTGGCTGTAATCAAGGCTACTAAATCATTCAGTAAAAAGGGGGAATAACACCGGCTCATGAAGTTTGTGGTTTTCACTGTCTACAAGTTAATGCTCAGATGTGCCTGAACTTCTAATGCGGGAAATGAAATATGATTTAATTGATCCAATGGAGTCTCGGTGAAATTGCCCCACATTTGAGAATTCCGTTTAATCAAAAGATAGACACAAGAGCATCTTCTATGATGAACAAAACTATTTCTGTTCAGACGTTCAAATGAATTAAATAGAGAGACTTTGGTTACAAGCACAGGCATGAATAAAAGCGATATTGTTGCTGGTGTCTGACATGCCTGTCCCCCACCCTCACCGAGGAGGAGACCTGGAGGAAGCTCCCAGCAACGAATGATCCAAGAGGCCCGGGGTCACATCCATGGGTCTAGGCAGGCATTTGACCTAGGACTTGCCTGACCCCAGAGGGGACTCTGGGCTGCTTAGAAAAAGGTAGGAAATGGTAAAAAGAACCCAGCCAGAGCAATGGTGAGAAGAGACAAGGCCTTTTCCTCCACCCATCCTTTGCGGCAGCAGAGGCACCAGCCACCATGAAACTCCGGGTCCCTTCCTGACGTTAGCGCCTGCATGTACGCCGGAGAGAAATTCCTTGCGTTTCCAGACAGACTTGGTCAATAAACTCTGATTCTGATTCAAATCTCCACCAGTTCCTGATCTCCTTCTCAGGTAAACAAGTGACAAATCCTAACAGAGAGCTGACACCTTTGCGCTGCTCTTGGACCATGTCAGAATAAGGGGGAGACCACTTTTGACAGGAGGAGAGACAAAAAAGGGGAGGGCGGCTGCCACGTCATGAAAGGTGCCTTCGCCTCCGGACTCCCTCCAGCTTTTGACTGCCAGGAGGAGGCGTCTTCTCCGTCTTACTAGGAGCCAGGAATGAGAGGAAGGGGGCCCTCCTGGGGAAAGGGGGAAAGGGCCCCCGCACTTCGAGCTTGGCCTTCACCAGCAGCTTTCTCCTCGGAAGGGCAGGAAAGGCCCACGAGAGTCAGCTGAGCGAGGAGGAGGGACCGCAGAGAGCCACCGGTCATGGAGACGACAGGAACGGAGGGGAAGCCGAAAGCTGGACACAGCATCTCAGACTGGCTCGCCCCTCTGCTTTACCCAATGGGAGGAGAGACTCGGCCAGGCTTCTGGGACTCTGCCCTGGCCAATAAAGCAGAGTCCCAGGGAGGCCTGGACAGTCTGTTTTCTGATCTGACCTGGCCCAAAGGGCTGGTAGGGGCAGGGATAAAAGTCATCGTGGAGTCCTTGACTTTAAAGGAAACTGAAAGGGACTATAATTAAATGTATAAAGAACCTATTTTCATAAGCCCAGAGTAAAATGTGTAGGGTTCCGTACATGGCAGGAGCTCAGCAAAAGTGAAATCTAAATAAAATTATTGTAAATCATCCCGAAGAGGCATTAAAAGAGACAGTGGCCGCTTCTTGGCTTAGCCTAGGCCTGAAATGAATGGATAAATGTCAGGGGATAAAAACGGGAACTGCAGGGAGAGTATTGAGAATGGGTAAGCTTGAAATGACTGAAAGATGACCAGAACTGCCAAGGGCTCCTTTGGCTTCACTGATGGCAGAAGGAAGCACCACCAATCCATATACCGCACCCTGAAAACGACACAGAAAACATTAACCTAGCAAGGAGAAGGAAAGAACTGTTCAGCGTCTCTTCTGTCTCAATCATCTCATGCGTGCTCCACCAGGAAATTAAGAACAGTAGACTAAAGGGGGTGCAGAGGCTTCTGAGTGAGGTTCATGATGGACCAAGATGCCTCTGGAGAAGCAGAGAAGGTGTGGAAGCAGCGACTGGCAGCCCGATGATGAATCCTGGCTGACGGAGCCTCTCAGAATAAGGAGAGGCCAAGAGATCGCCCACCTGCTCTCTGGACAGTTGCTCCTCACCAGGAGATCGCAAGAATCACAGCCTCTTGAAGTCGACTCATGGGCCCAGGGTTGGGCAGTTGAGGAAGAGCCAGCACACTCACAGCTGGAGTGCAACTTTTTAAGGACACTGGGATGGCTCAAAGCTTCACTTTCTTAATCACATTTGGATATAGGCAATTTACAGTCACAGGGAGTTCAGCAGTTCAGCAGGATAAAAAAAAGAAACATTTGGTGAGTCAGCCTTCATTTCAAATTAAAAACAAAGAAAGCAAAATAATAATTTCATGCACTTTAAATTAACAGCAAAACAGTTCATAAGATTCTGACCTGAGAAAGTTAGAAAAGATAAAGGGGATAAGATAAGATAAATTTGAAAGATTTATACTTTAGCAAAAATGCTTTTGGTGCCATTTGGACAAATAGACCAAACTTTTGTGGGAATGCTGGTTTAACATCAAAAGGAAAAGAAAACTGGTGGATTTTACAAAACAAAGAGATAAATGCAACATGAAATAGACTTTTTGACTGTGTAATGAGAATTATGAAGTTTCAAAGTGGGAATCTTTGTTGAAGGAAGGAGAGGATCATTAGAGCAACTGACAGAAAAGGATTTTACTCCAGAGATATTAGAAAAAGTTTGAAGAAATGAGGAAGAGGATATTTGAATCTGTTAACTATGTTAAAAGTGATCTGGCTGCACTTGTAGGGAGAACGGAGGAAAGATTTGAAAAGATGAAAGAGGAAATGAAAGAAGAAGTTTACAAAATTTAGGACTCTGCAGGACAACTGATGAAAAAAGTAAAACAAATAAAGGACAAAGTGGAAATTTTAGAAAGTAAGACAGAAATAATAAACAGAGAGATGGAAAAGATCTTAGATAATCTGGTGATATTAAAATAGAGAGAGAAAACCCCGGAACTTTGGTGAAGACACCAGAGAAAAGGTTGTTCAATCTTCAACAAAGTATCTGGAATGAGATAAACCCGATATGGAGAGAGACGTCAACAAAGTCGACAGAATTAATGCACAATTTGCAAAATTAGGAAAGGCACCAAAGGATTTTGTCAGGAAGAGCATTAGAGACCTCTATGTTTTATAGCAATATTTTAATATTAGATTGAGGATTAAGAATGCAGATGTAATTGCACTTAAAGACATTCTGATTAGAACNNNNTATATAAATATATTAAAATATATAAGTATTTGAATAATATTTGCCTTAGATAAATATGTATAAAACTGTACGGCTTAGTGTTAAAATGATTTACTATAATGTTTTTTATCTTTGCCGTATTTGTTCTACATTATTGTTATAGACTGCTTTTGTTATTAAATAAAGAAGCAATAAAAAATTGTAAAAAAAAAGATAAATTGGAAGGTGTGACTTTTACTTTTAAGCAGCAGAGCTTGACCTAACTCGGTTTCCAAAAACCAGAGATTTCTTAGGAAAAAAACCAATGAAAAAATAGGAAAAAATTATATAACTGACTTAACAAGAAACTGAGAAAGGGGCTTCAACGTTAGGCATTACAGGTATTGGCTTTTCTAAATTTTTGGCATAAATATGAATCTTAAATGCTAAACATGAAATATAAATGAAGAAAATGCTCTCCCCAAAACAAAAAAATAATTTTGACCATTTCTGGGTGAGGCTCATGACAGACTAGATGCCTCCAAAGATGTGGAATCACAGTCTGCTTATTGTATGTATGCGTGTACATTGCGTGTACGCCGGAGACAAATTCCTTGTGTGTCCCTTGGCAAAACAGATTCTGATTCTGGAACTGATTCTGATTCTAGCATCCAGACAGCGAATTCTCCGCATCAGGAGCGGCTGGGCGATAGCCTGTCTACACCCCGGATGGCTGCTCCTTGTGTGGAAACCATGAGATCAAAGGTTCTTGTGGTCTCCTTGTGAGTAGAGCAGCCAGGGGAACAAGGGGGAGCCAGCTTGCTCGCAATTGCTGGCCAGCCTTTTCAAGAACATTCGGTTCACTCCAAACCTCGCTTTTTTAAACACTTGTGAATGCAACCAATTGACCATTAAAGAGAGCTCATCAAAGTAGTAGAACAAATAAAACCACTCCTCAATGAGTCAGCCTTTCTTCTGGATTATAGAAAGAAAAGAGAAAAATAATATTTGAAAGATTTTAACAGTAAAAAAAATCAATAGGATTTTTAGCCATAAATGGGGAAAGAGGACAGCATCAATTTGAAATATTTTTTTTATGAAAGTGCTTGTAATATTATTCAGAACTAATTAGACAAAAAGTCCTGACCTTCATGTTGGCCCAACATCAAAAAGAAGAGCCAATGGGTGGACATTGCAAAATAAGACAATAACTGCAGTTAGAGATGGACTGTGTGGCTGAAATTACGGAGCGTCAGATGGAGGCCTCTGCAGAATCTTGCTACTTCTGTCCGTCTGAAGAAAGCAGCCACACAGGATCCCACACAAGTCCTTCCCCAGTGTGGTGATACAGATATACAAAAGGGGCAAGGTCCTTTATGCATCAACTGCCCAACTGCCCAGCTTCTTCAGAGTGATCCCCCGTCCCCATCTGACGAGTTCTAGCAAACACCCTGAAATTAGAATAGTCTGTAATCATAGCAAGATACGAGAGAAAACTACCCCCCAAAAGAAGCTTCAAGCCATTGCATTGTACGAGTGGGGGAGGAATTTAAGCTTTGATGTCACTAACGAGGGCTCATACTTGATACATGGCAGTTGGTGGGATTCTTTTCTTCCTTCTTCCTTACGTAACAGAGATGTGCATCCATTTGTCTCTGGTTATGCTATTTCCAGGGCTAGTATCTGCTGCGAGAAACCTTGTATCTGGAGAACCAGGGAGGTTCCAGACAACTGAAGGAGGCCAACCTCTCTCCCAGGCAGCAGATCCATGGGAAAAGAGGATTCAGAGAGTTACAGATCAACATGACTTCAATGCCTAGGAAGATTCTAAAGCAAAACCTAAAGAAATCAGCATGGGTTTGTTAAGAATGATTGTGTCAAGCTAACCTTGAAAACATTATTTTAACTTCCTTAGTAGATTGTGGGAATACTAGAGATATGATTCTTAGATAGAAGCAGGGAATTGGACCAACCACATCATGCCTTCTGATCCTCAGGTGTGTGTTGTATGATAATTAAACGAAGACAAAGCTGGATTGAAAATTATATTTCAAATTGTGATCTATTAGTATAAAGTAGAAGTGTTATAAAGTTTTCTTCTGGATCTTACACTTTAAAAAAAAACACTGATTACTAAAGGGCAAAGGGGTGGAGGAAATGTTCATCTTATTTGTTGATGATTCCAAACTAGAAGTAACACATATGTAAACACATACATATTCATCATCCTATTTTCTTTTTGGATAAACAACATTATGCAAAGTGCAGATGAAACATAAGAAATTATAAACCAGAAAAAATAGTGTAGCGACACAAGTCATTATGCCACTTCATGTGTTTCTATCCTTGCAAACTTTGTAACATTGTCTACAAATAATTTGGGTTTCCAACTAGCAACATAGCATCCGGTGGATTTATCCCAGGCAGAAGTTGTACAGGCCAGATTTTTGTGCGACAGCAGATCATTTAGAAACGTATGAAAGTGAGAAAGAAAGTTGATTGTATGTTTGTTGATTTCAAAAAAAGACGTGAGACAAGGTGTAAGTTATGGATTATTTTGCAGGAATGTGAAATTGAGGATTGGTTACTGAATAGTGTAAGAGCAACAAGGGATAGAAATCAAGCATGCATAAGAACAAAAAGAATGCTGAGCAAGGACCAGGGAATGTGTGATGCATTGAGGGAATAAACCCATCACAGGATGGAGGGGAGGCTTCCTTGGAGCATGGCAATACTCCTGGGTCCTGTCATTCAGGTGGTCAAGCCTGCTGCTCACCAGGAACACATCTGGAATCAGGCAGCTTGAGCATGCCCCAGCATTCCCATTTTTGGCTTGGCAAAATTAGTGACCAGTGTGGACCTGAGAGCATACCGAGATTACCCTGCTCTATGGGTAGGACTTGCACACAATGCTGCCAGAAATGTCAGAGCTTCAGAATACGGCTGTCTAGGTAGGTGGCTTGTTGCAATGGACATTTAAAACATGCCGGTGGTTTCTGGTGCAATTATGGGCAGGCTTCCAAATGCTGCTTTCGACTCACATGACTCCATAGGCAGAGACTTCCCTTCTTCCAGAAGAGCCAGCTCTTTCCTGGAGAGGTTGGATACTCCAAGCCCCAGTCCTTGCTCTGGGGAACCACCTGGCTAGGCACAACGGGCAGCCCTTCACTGCAGCTGCCTGCATTTCAGAGAGTGGATGCTAGTCAGCGAGGCTGTCTCCGCTAGACAGTGAAGATCTGTGGTGGAGAAGCAAGGCATGAATATTTCAGGAACACACACTCACAGGGTCATTTGCAAGCTAGTGAAAAGCAATTTTCCCTGGTTTCTTTGCATTGGATATTTTTCAGTACTTGGCACTGCGATTCTAAGCACTTGACTGAACACACTTGAAGGCGTCTTCCAGCACTGTCAGTCTGAGCATGAACCTGAATGCAAGCAAAAAATAAAAAAGATCCTTACCCATCATCAACACGTAACAGGGAATATCTTGGGCATCTCTCCAAATGGCAGATTCTGCCAGGTCACGAAAAGAAACGACCCAGGTAGGCTATTCATTAATCCCGAAGAGCAACGAACAGCCCTAACTCTCCTGATAGATTGGCCCTTCTAGGCACTCGGCCACCACCGAGGTGCAATTGTCCACTTTGGCTTTGCAAGTCATGAGGGCTGAATGTGCTCACTCAGATCCAGCTGTTGGCTGCTGCTGAAGACCAACCAGAGCGGGCGCTCACCTGAGCAGGCGCCCCAACAACTTCCTGCCATTCAGACCACTTAGCATTCAGCACCCACAGTTTTGTGTTGGGTGCATAAATGATGCTGAGCCGAACCATCTCATTTCTTTGCCAGCTGATGACGAAGATTTTGCCATTTTCCCTTCACTATCTTGAGCCACAGAAGGCCTCAAAGAGATTATGCAGTTCGGTCTATTTAATCTGCTGTCATAAAACATGTCAGTATTATGTGGGATATTCACTTGTATAATTTAGGGCATCACTAGTTAAGCAAGTAGGTTTTGAAATGAACAAAAATATTCAGCCGAGCTCATCCATTAGGTAAAGAGAGAGAGCAAACAAACGGACAGGTTCTATGGCCCAACTGCATTGGGTTGAGCTATAAATTCTACATTATTGACTTCAGCTGCCTGCAGAATTTTACAAGAGGGAAGCTAGGGAATACGAACATCTCTGGAAGGACAAAAGTGTGGTTGAAAAGAATCCTCCTCACACACCTTCGACCCTCCCTTCCCCCTTTCCATGTGACTTCATTATAGTCCAATAATGTTAACTGTCTCACTTGGTTCATGCTGTAAATAGAGACTCCTGAGACATTTCCTTTGTCCACGAGTAGAATGGACTAAACCAACATGGATACAGAAGTAGCAAAGCCATGTTTTGATGCTGGGTATGGAACCAGGTTCGATCAAAGGCAAGCTGGGGCTCACCATGCAGTCCACAAGTCCAATTTCTTCACCATGTGGGTCTTGGGGCGGGTCCCCCACTGCTTCGTGGCTGTACTAGAGGCACCCAGAAAGCAGATGGAGGAGCCCAGCAGGGCCGCCGGGAGCCCTCTTTGCTCGGGCCGAGATGGGGTCTGTAATGCTGCTCTGGCTCTCCATGCGCAGGAGAGGATGGTGCCCCCAAAACATTGAAGGGTACGCCAGCAGAAGTCCTTTTTCGCTTTCAGGTGGGAGATGCCAGTTACAGGGAGCTGTGCTACAAGAAGCCTCCCCAGGGAAGCTATTGGCTGCTGGGCACGATTGCTCTCCCATTTGTTCCTGGCAAAGATGCAGAGGCCGGAATCCAGTTTTTCCAATGGTAGATCGCATTCCTTTGTTTTTCCCACCCCCTGGCATGTTGCCAGGTTGCCCTGAGAGCAGCCGGAGCAGCTGGGCCAGAAGGTGAGCGAAGGAAAGGAAGGCCGTGCATGGAACGCGCCCTCCCCAAGCAAGCGAACCAAGGCATGCCTTTGTGCGGCATTTATCTGGATTCATAAGGCTGCCCAGCTCAAGCAATACGATTCTGGCATGCAGCCACCAAATAAACAATAAAGTGAAAGAACATAAAGCATACGTGACCTATAAATGTAAAATAGAAAAAAAGGAAATGATGGCCAAACACAATAATAGAAACCACCAAACAGGAACTCAGCTCACCCGGAGCCAAATGTTGTGTAGTTAGGGAGATATTGAGCACAATCACTGAAGACAAATTCCTTGTGTGTCCCGAGGAGAGCCTGTCCCAACAATTGATAGCTCCTAACCTCTCACTTCTAATATCTGACATAAATCTACTTCCTTGCCATTTAAATCCACTGCTTTTGGTCCTGTCCTCCGGAGCAACAGGGAACAAGCCCGTTCCTTCCTCTTCAGATATCTGGGCTGCTCTTGTATATCTCTCTCCTCAGTTGTCATGGGCTGAACACGCCTCGATCACACAACCGCCCCTCCGAGCAACCGGTCGTCCTCTGTCAACTCACTCCGGGTTATCACTGTCCTTCTTGAATTGCGTCGCCCAAAGTTAGACAGAGGACAGCATTCCAAATAGGGTCCAACCAGGCCAGGACAGAGGGAAACTGTCATTTTCTGTGATTTGAACCGAACGTTCCTTTTAATAAAAAATAGCGTTTATCAATTACACCGTTGGCTCATGTTCAATTTGTGATCTACTACAGGGGTCTCCAGTAGTGGAGGTCGGGGACCCTTGCTTTACAGCCCTGTCTAAGCATTTTACAGAGTCAGGCTATGGCCCCCAACAACCGGGGTCCTCATCTTACCAATCCCAGAAGGAACCGGAGGCTGAATCAACCTTGAGCCGATCAGGATCGAACTCCTGGCTGTGGAATGCAGAGCCAGCCTGCAATCCTGCAATCTAACCCCCATGCCTCCAGCATGGAGGGGCCAGACCAGCGTCTCCTCCAGAGACGGGGGAATCTCTGTCTCTCAAGGAAGAATGGGCCACTGTTTGGGACCGCCTCTGCTCGTCACTATCGGGAAACTGGTCTGGCCGGGGAGGTTTCACTCCCTTGAAATTAGGCTTACCCCTTTTCCTAGCAAGGGCCCTGCCGTCTCTGGGCCTGTCCTTGGGGTTTCTGGCGTTCCAGAAAATACCTTTCCTATGGTTTTCAGTGCTTCACACAAACCTTGGATGCTCCCCTGGTTTCTTCAGCCTTTGGCAAGGCTCCATTTCCAGCAGATGACTTGGACCCAGGCAGAGATGAACCAGGAACTGTTCAGTAAAATGAGAACCCCGATAGACCCCAAAATGCTGCTGTAATCCTCATCCCTGGCCTTCGATCATTGATCTGTGAGGGTGAGGGTAAAGTGCTGTTCCCCACTTCTGCGGCATAAGGGGCCGTTGCATTGCCAGGCAACTGAATGGGCTGGTCTGGCCTGTTCTGTGGGTCAGAGAGGCTCCTGCACCCACACACACACACACACCCAGGCAGGCACCCTGCCCTCTGGCCACAGATGCCCAGCCCTTTGCCTTTTCTGTTTTTTTACCCCAAGAAAACCTTTATTTTGCCTGATTTTTTTTTACAATCATGATAAGGTAAGTTAATACAGTCAAACATCAAAAATCTCCAATTATCATTTTCATATAACCATTATTTATAATCTATTATTTTTAACATCTTAGTATCTTCTTCTCTTCACCTTGCCTTTCTTCTTTTCTTCCTTCTCTTGGTCTTCTTAGTGTTTCCTCTTTCCTTCCTTCCTTCTTCTCCTCTTCTTCCTTTTTCTTTTCTTCCTTTATCATTCTTACCAGTCTTTTTTTTTTCAATTTCATTTTACATGCATTTTGTCTAAATACCCTGATTTTTCTTGTTTATTATATTTTCTTCATCCTTGTCTTTTAGTATTACATTTCATCTTTCTTATCATACATTTACGTATCTTCCACATTTTATGCATATATTCTTAATTTCTATTTATTCCAATTATATATATAACTTACTCATAATTTCCCTCATAATAATGAAATCAATAACTTAAATTCTTATAGTTTTACATCTGGCAATATTTAATTAAATACAGGCATACCAAATTTTAATAATTGGTTTCTGACCTCATATATAGAAAACCTCTTATTCCCTCTCTCTTCCCTTTTTCTTTCTTCTTTTCCTTTCTTCTTTCTCTTACTTTCTCACTTTTTCTTCCTCTCTTTCTCTTTTCTGTCCTTTTCTTTCTACTTTTCCCATTTCCTCTTCCCAACATCCGGAAACGGCAGTTCACCCTAGCATGGGGTTCTCCACACCCTGGACATGGGGGCAGTCTTCCACTCTTGGTCATGGGTCGTGGCCTGATTCCCTGCATTCTGTCAACTTCTTTGGCCTCACTCTCGCTGTCCCCCTTTTCAACCTCTCTCTGGGAAGCTGCTGTCTGGTGGACTGCGGTATCAGGGAATTCGGCCGGCGGTGCTCGCACTACTCGGACAGCTCCGTCGGCCGCTTCGTGCGCTATTATCTCATGCAGGGCATCTGTGAGGGAGATGTCTCCCTTGGTGAATAGCTTCTGCTGGGTCGTCTGGTCCCTCAGGCCGCAGACTAGGCAATCCCGCAGCTGTTCCTCTAGGTTTTGGAACACGCACGGTCTCGCCGCGTGTCTCAGGGCCACCACTAACTCAGCAGCAGATTCTCCTGCTCGCTGATCTCGTTTCGCAAAAGCGATAGCATCAGCGTGAGGTGTTCCTCCAGCCGAGCCTTCAGATCAGTGTATGCAATGGTGTCGATCGGAGCCAGAGCAAACAAATTTTCGGTGATACGAATACCGCCGGTCCGCTCACGCACAGTAAGGTGGTTGCCTTCATTCCATCTTTGCGGATGCAGTTTGCCTTCATATAGCTTTTCAGCCTGGCACAGTACGACCGCCAGCGCTCGGGTTGCGCGACATCGAACTCCTCCATTCTTCCTACTTTCATCATTTCGGTGGTTGCCGGGTCAATCGGTGTACCTACCATGTTTCTCCGAAAATAAGACCCTGTCTTATATTAATTTTTGCACCCCAAGATGCGCTAGGTCTTATTTTCAGAGGTGGCCTTATTTTTCATTTCATTTCATTTATTGAAAATTTCATTTATTGAATTTTTATACTGCCCTTCTCCCCGAAGGCACCCAGGGCGGTGTACAGCCTAATAAAACAATTATAATAAATACAACAACAATAACACCTTAAAAACATCTAAAATAATTACATCAGTGGCTGCTTTGGTCTCGAATATAAAACCAATTTAAAACCGAAAGATATTTAAGATTAATGACATTTGGGGAAGGG
>JANHFO010003719.1:55579-78857 GCA_032468095.1 Pareas carinatus
GAGCCAGTGAGAATCGAACTGCTGAACTTTTGATGGCTAATGGCAGATGGCAGTCAGCAGAAATAGCCTGCAGGGCTACTTTTAACCTCAGCACCATCCTGGCTCTTATCTTATCCTCTCTTTTCCTTGCAGTCTTCGTCTTTCAGCAGCATCACGGATTCCACCATGTCGCTGAATATCATCACCGTTACGCTCAACATGGGTGAGTCCAGACAGAGTTGGGCCCAACACTAGAACGTAGCTGGAGGAAGGAAAATCGTCTTTTTTAGCATCGCAAAGTGACAATTGAACACGGAGAAGGCTTTTGGAGAGAATTTTTTCCCCTTCCTGATTCAATAAACACAGTCTTCAACTTATGACCACAATTAAGCTCAAAACGTATATTACTATGCCAATACAGCTGTTAAGTGAGTTTTGCCCCATGTTAGGACCTTTCCCGCTGCAGTCGTTAAGCGAGTCACTGGAGGTATTAATGTGGTACAACGGCCGTAAGTGTGAAAAACAGTCATAAGCAGTCACTAAATGAACTGGAGTAAACCTAGGACTACCAGTACCTAATGATCATTTCTTTAAGCAAGATCACCAATGATTGAATAGGCCAAGAAATGCTTGTTGCCTTGGGTGATGTTACTAACCACACCAACTTTCTTTTCTGCAGAGAAATATAACTTCCTGGGCATCTCCATTGTTGGGCAAAGCAATGAACGTGGCGATGGAGGTATCTACATTGGTTCCATTATGAAGGGAGGTGCCGTTGCAGCTGATGGAAGAATTGAACCGGGAGACATGCTACTGCAGGTACCTCTTTCGTGAACACCTGAGCTCATGTTCAGGTGATAAATAAGAAAGCGGGATTAAAAGAGTATAGCAGGTGCTTTGTTCCTGCCTAGAGTAATGTAGGAGCAGTGTTTCTCAACCTTGGCAACTTTAAGATGTGTGGACTTCAATTCTCAGAATTCCTCAGCCAGCTATGCTGGCTGAGGAATTCTGGAAGTTGAAGTCCACAAGCCTTAAAGAGACCAAGGTTGTTGAAAAATAATGAAAGAGCATGGGAACGAAGACTCTGATACTTTCTCCCATCTTTTGTTGGTGACTTGTGCGCAAGACATGGACAGCGGTGGCTTGTTTGCTTTCGTAGCTGCTCTGAAGCTTCTGAAAACCTGTCTAACTGGTGTCATTTTGACTGTGTGCGTAGAGTTGCAGAAACATGTAGTTTGTGTGTTGATCAGCAAGGATGAAGGTATTAATCTGAAAGCAGAGATGGTCTTTCCAGGTAGGCCTGCGAAAGTAACAATAAAGTCTCCATCAAGGCCACTTCCTAGTGACTTCAGGAATGTGTCCACATAATTTTGTTAGCAACCATACAGGAGTAGTTTGCCACCAAATGGGATTTTTTTAAAAACCTCCTTGTCCAGTCTACATCCTTGGCATTTCCGGGTGGTGTCCTGTTCTAATATTAAGTTTCAACAATGCTTAGCTTTCAAGCTCAGACGAGGATGACCTGGTGTGGGTCTAGGGCAGTGATGACTAACCTTTTAGACACCAAGTGTCCGAACAAGTCGCGACTAATGAATCACGGCTCATGATGTCATTGCCTGGCATCACTTTCTGAGCATGTGCCTGACCTTGTGATGTCATTGCCTGGCGCTGCTACTCTCTGTCTGAGGATAAGCATGGCTCCGTGATGTCACCACCCGGCGGCGCTACTCTCTTTCTGAGCATGCTCAGCTGAAGCAACTTGGCTTGCGTGCCAGCAGAGAGGGCTCTGTGTGCCCACTGTGGCACGCGTAACATAGGTTCGCCATGACTGGTCTAGGACAACTTGCCACGGCCAACTCGCCATGGCCATCTTGCCACATCCAACCTGCAGCCAACATACTACGGAACAACTCGACACGGGACAAGAGTTACACTAATGTCGAGGAAATGGTGGAATAGTATCATTAAAGAAAGGATGCCAAAGGAAGGACAGAATTAAATTTGAATGACAAAAATTTAAATAATTTTTTTAATAGTTTTAAACAATTGAATTGTTGAATTGTCCTTCAGTGAGTTGCTCCACGACGAACTGGCCGTGGTGAGTTGTCCCATGCCACCTGCTGCTGCTGTGTGTTGGGAAGCTGAAAGGGAGGGGTCTCCTTGGGGGAAGTAAAGAGGCATTCCAATTTAGCCTCTGTTTGGAGGAGGAAGCATCTGAGGTCAAACTCTTGTCTTTATCTGACATTTCCCAAGGGAAAGCAGGCAGTGGTACAGCAAAAGCTTGGGATTGCAAATATAATTGGTTCCAGAACCATGCTTGTAATCCAAAGCACTCGTATATCAAAGCAAATTTCCCCTATAAGAAATAATGGAAACTCAGATGATTCGTTCCACAACCTTCCTTGTTCGCTCTTCCGCTCTCTCCTCTCCTTCCCCTTCCTTCCTCTCCATCCCACAATTTGTGGCAGTCAGCTGGGACTCTGGGGGTTTTCCCCGTGCCCAACAGCTGATTTGGAGCTTTAGAAACAATAACATGGCCCCTAAAACAAGAAAACCCCAACCGCAATAGAGAGCAAGTGAGCTGCAGTCTAGATGCTGGAGAATAAAGAAACACATTTTTTCCTTCACTCTAAGCTGGCAGAGAAAGGGAAGGCCTCCAACGCTACAGTGTTGCAAAGGGCGCAGTAACATAGATAAAGGAGCAGCGACTACTATTCTTCCCCCTCCCCCATTCATTTTGAAGCAAATGTTGTCAATAATCCAAAACTGAACAGATTGAGCTAGGAAGCAAAATTAAAACCTAAAGATAATTAAAATCTGCATTCCCCCACCCCATTCTTTCCAGCACCTGGCTCAGATCTTTTCAATTCTACCACCAGGAATCTCCTGTAGTCTCCTGATTTGGGAAGAAAACCCTGAAAACACTTAAAGCAAGCTGATTTGGCTGGTGGTACTTAGCTGAGCTCTGAGGCTTCCCTCTTCTCAGAAGAGCAGATTTGCTGTTGGGCACCCTCAGCTGGGCTCTGCTACACTGGTATTGCAAGATATTGCTCGTTTGTCAAGTTAACATTTATTAAAAATGTTTGCTCATCTTGCAAAACACTCGCAGACCAAGTTACTTGCAGTCCAAGGTTTTGCTGTGGATTCTTGCAATAGAGGTGATCAACAATCGAATATTTACTTAGACCTATCCAGAAGTGGTTCTGGTTACCTGTGCCTGACACTATCTCAGTTGGGAATAGTGGTATACCCAGCCTCAAGGTTTTTTCTGACAACTCTGTATCCTCTTACTTCACCCTCTTCCATCTTTGATTTACCTTTGTAGGTGAACGATACCAACTTTGAGAACATGAGCAATGACGATGCTGTGCGAGTGCTGAGGGAAATTGTGCACAAACCGGGGTAGGTGGTCTCTTCATCCTCTTTGGTCCCAGTTTGCTTTTGGTGCAGGTTTGAACGATGTCTGGTGGAGAGAGGCAAAGGCTCAATTGTTTAGCAGTGCCTTCTGGGTCAGGTGGTCACAGAATTCTGCTCTCAAACCACATGGGCAAATCGCCAGTTCTCTAGCCTCTGCATCATACCGGGATGGTAAAACCGGCCTTCCTTTTAGAACTGTTGGGATAAGATGCAATATAACAAGCACAATAAATGATCAACACTTAGAAAACATTATTTTCCCCCATCCCAGAAATGCCATATTGATTCTTATTCTGTTCCTACCCCAAAGCCATTTTATCAAGCTCTTGTCTGAGGGGGTGTCCATTGGGTGGAACAGGGATGGGCCACCCCCTAAGTAGAGCAGTGGTCCCCAACCTTCAGGGTTTGACAGCCTGGCAGGCAGGAGGGAAGAGGGAACCAGCCCACTGCTCATAAAAGTTGGTTAATTGTTCTCACTGTCAGGACATTTCTCCTTAGTCCTAGGCGAGAATCTCTCAAAGGTTTCACAGATCTCATCTAGCAACTGCCAGAGAGGAAGCAGGTGTAGTGATATCAGAAGGGACCCCAGGAAGCCCTCTGTTTGGACGGCTCCTCTCTTGTGCCCTATCGTAACCCCACAAAATGGTCCTTACTGTCATGAAGGAAGCGTGCGATAGCTGGCCAGCAAATAATGAAAATAAATGCAGCAATTCTCTTCCATTAAATGCTGCACATCCTGGGGTTTGATGGCCTTGCAGGTGCTGTTAATGCTGAATTATGGGCTGTCCTTGCTGTCATGTTACCCAAAAGATGTGGGAATTCCTCAAATGCTTCTCAGTCTTTCTTCTGGATGTCCTAGTTCTGATTTTTAGTTTTTGTTTTTTTTAAAAGCTATTCCTAAAGTATCTGTCAACAGTCCTGCTAGTGAATCCAAAATAAAACTTGGGGCATTCCGAATCCAAGTGATTTATTAAGATTTATTGAATACACTGCATAGGTAGAATCAAAAGAAAAACCGACTCTTGAGGTTTCTACGTAAAAGTCTATATAATTGAACATTAGATTTCCCACGGGCCAGCTCCTTCAGTTCATCAAGTCATCCAGATAAACCATGCACTTTGTTAGGGGAACTGTCTGCTGGGTCCCACACACCTGCTGGGAATGACCTTGAAGTGTTTAGCCAGTTCTCAGTCTGCAGGAATTTTTTGATTGTCCGTTACACTCTCTTCAAAGCACTCCCACCCTCCCTGAAAATGACAAGCTGATAGCAAAGAGCCATGTAGTTGCTAAAACTTTCAAACTTGACACTATCTAACAGAAAGGACCGGAGTGGGGCAAAGCTGTCATGTTTCCCCCCCTCCCCACAAGGAGATGGGAGATGCCAGCGAGGGAGGGGGGTTTGTCTGTGTTTGTGAATCATTTTGCAGGATGCCAACCTTTATGTTTTGCCACAGGCCCATCACGTTGACAGTCGCCAAGTGCTGGGATCCGAGTCCCAGAGGCTGCTTCTCATTACCCAGGAGTAAGTGAGCTTCTGCCTGTAGTTTATTTGGGTCAGGCGTGTACGTGACCGTCGATTTTATATAAGCACGGAGAGGAAAGTTTTTTTAACCCCTCCTCCCTTTCCCCCTGGTTTGTAGGATTGGAAGACCCGAAGGACCAGGTTAGGAAGCAGAGAAAATAAATCTCTGTGGTTGCTAAGAGTCTTAAGAGTTGACACACCAACTTGGCAGCATGAAATCAATTAAGTTGATCTGCGGAGATGATGATGATGATGATAACAGCAATAATAATTCCAATTAAATTTATAGGCCCCAACTCCCATCAAATCTGGGGGGTGTACAAATAGTTTAAGATCTAAAAAAACAAAGGGACGACAGCCCTGCCCAGAAATGAATAACAATGGCAGGGTTCTCTAACCATATTCACCGCCAAAGGACCTACAGAACTGACGATTCCCAATCCCCTTAGAGAGGAATCGTCATACAGATAGTTCTCGGCTTACGACCAAAATTGAGCCCAAAATTTCTGTTCCTAAGCGAGACGGTTATTATGTGAGCTTTGCCCTATTTTACGACCTTTCTTGTCACCGTTGTTAAGTCAATCGCTGCAGTTGTTAAGTTAGTAGCACGGCAGTTAAGTGAATCCGGCTTCCCCATGGACTCCTCATCAGAAGGCCGCAAAAGGGGATCACGTGACCTCGAGGACACTGCAACCGTCATAAATACGAGTCAGTTGCCAAGTGTCTGAATTTTGGTCGCGTGACCATGGGGATGCTGGAGGGGTCTAAGTGTGAGAAACAGTCACAAGCTCACTTTCTTCAGGGCCGTTGAAGCTTTGAACTCAGGTCACTGAACAGTTGTAAAGTCGAGGACTGTCTGTATTTATGAATATATACCCTGTCTCCCTGAAAATAAGACTTAACCGGAAAATAAGCCCCAGCCCTGATTTTTCAGAATGCTTCTAATAGAAGCCCTAACCCCCAAAATAAGCCCCAGTTAAGACCGTCAGCCAGGCCGACGCATTGAGTAACTGTATTTCCCTGAAAATAAGACCTAACCGGAAAACAAGCCCCAAGGAGCAAAAATTAACGTAAAACCCGATCTTATTTTTGGAGAAAAATGGTACTAACTGCCCTTCATGAGGGAATAATAGAGCCGCTCTGCCAGGGCTTAGTGAGGATTCTGTGTGTCCCAAAGGTCAGCAAGTTGGAAGAAAACGTTCTCTCCTGGACAATGCTGGCTTTCTACACTTAGGCGGACTTTCAAGAAGTTTATGGACACATCTCCAGAAGGCCCCAAGGGTGCTTTCCCAAACCTTGGTTTGTTTTCCTCCTTGAAAATGCTTCGCTTTCTCATCCACGAAGCTTCTTGGATTGAGAAGGGACACGTTCTCAAGGAAAAACAAACAAACCCAAGATAGACTTTTTTTTAATGAGGCACCTGGGGTTTTTTTCTGAGTGCAGAAGGGAGCAAACTAGGTTCAAATCCCACCCAGGGTCTGCCTTGCTGATGAAAGCTAATAAGCTAGAAATGGCCCTCCGAGACTCCCTTTCTTTCTTTGCCGGCTTGTAAAACATCTTGCTGTTCTTAACTTCCCCCCCTCCAAGATTGTCCAGTTGCCTTTTGGAAAAGCACCTTTGGGACAACCATGGCCTGGATGATTGAGAATCTCCACAGACATCCCCAGGAAGGGGTCTCTCTCCTCCTTTTGACTAAATGCATCAGTGGGCTTGTGGTGTGTGAAGAAAAACCATGGAGGTTCTTCCATCTTTTCCTCTCTCACCCCTGCGCTGGTCTTCCTTTCTCTTCGCCTCTCTCCTGCCATCTTCCGGGACTTCCTCGCTGATTGCTCTTTTCCTACTCCATCCCAGCACAGACCCTTCTCTCCCCTCCCTTCCCTGCTAATCCATGGGTGCCTGGTGGATCTCTCTGTATCCCTCTTGCTGATCACCCCTCTCTTTTCTCCCTCAGTTGCTCCCCAGCGAATCTGGGCTGGGCCAGACTCTCCCTGCTCCGATCCTGGTGAGTCCCGGCTGACGCTGGGGGTGGACAGGGCCGTCCAAAGTTGTTGGGTCCCACGTAGGGGATAGCGGTTGAGGAGACGGCCATCTCACGAGGCGCGCGTTCTCTTCCACAGGCGAGCCTATCCGACCCATCGACCCGGCGGCTTGGGTGACCCACACGGCGGCGATGACCGGCACCTTCCCTGCGTACGGTATGAGCCCATCCATGAGCACAATCACTTCCACCAGCTCTTCCATCACCAGCTCCATCCCAGAAACGGAACGTAAGTTCTTGTGCCGGCGCATGTCTCATCCCTGCTTGGCTTCCCGTCACCTGCACGCCTCATCTGATAGGAACCGTACCTGCACAGGGCCAAGTTCCGCCCTTGGTGGAAGAAGGAAGCAACCCTCTAAAACAGCCAAGGGTTGGTTTCCTGGTAGATTCGCACCACTGGGCCAAGATGTTGAGTCCCTCTTGAAAGGACGGGTAGGGATATAAGCATAGTTGCCTCCAGGAGGGAAGCCGAGGGAGGAAAATACAGGCAAGTCAGCCATGTGATACTCAACTTATAGCTACAGTTGAGCCCCAAATTTCTGTTGTTAAGCAAAACAGTTAAGTGAGTTTTTGCCCCATTTTATTTATTTATTATTTAGACTTATATACCACTTAACAGTGCTTTACAGCCCTCTCTAAGCGGTTTACACAGTTAGCCTATTGCCCCCAACAATCTGGGTCCTCATTTTACCGACCTCGGAAGGAGGGAAGGCTGAGTCCACCTTGAGCCAGGGAGAATCGAACTGCTGAACTTTTAATGGCTAATGGAGATGGCAGCCGGCAGAAATAGCCTGCAGTGCTGCTTTTAACCACTGTACCATCCTGGCTCCTATAGCAATAGCAGTTAGACTTATATACCGCTTAACAGTGTTTTGCAGCACTCTCTAAGTCAGCATGTTGCCCCCAACAATCTGGATCCTCATTTTACCGACCTCAGAAGGACGGAAGGCTGAGTCAACCTTGAGCCAGTGAGAATCGAACTGCTGAACTTTGATGGCCAATGGCAGATGGCAGTCAGCAGAAATCGCCTGCAGGGCTGCCTTTAACCACTGCACCATCCTGGTTCCAATATAAACTCGGCTCCAAAAATAAGCCCCAGTTAAGATCGTCAGCCAGATGGATGCATTTAGTATCATATTTTCCCCCAAATAAGACCTAACCGGAAAATAAACCCTAATGCATCTTTTGGAGCAAAAATTAATATAAGACCCGATCTTCTTTACGGGGAAACATGGTAAGATATGAGTAAATAAGAGAGCCAGTTTGATATGGTAGCTAAGATGCTATTGTAGAAACCAGGAGGCTGTGAATTCTAGTCCTCCCTTAGGCATGAAAGCAGCTGGGTGACTTTGGACCAGCCAACTCTCTCTTTGCCCAACCCACCTTGTAGGGCTGTTACGTAGAAAATAGGATCGTTAGGTATGTATTGCTGCCTTGACCTGACCAAAATAAAAGTGGGATAAAAATCAAGCAAAATCGCAATAAATTGCTTTAACTTTCTTCCTTACATATATTTGGATTTAATAGTTTATTTCTTTTTCTTTATTTCTCTTTCTAGGCAAGACCACTTTGGCCGATTGTCTCATTTCTAGCAATGGAATAATATCTAGAAGATTGGCGGGAAAGGTGCATTTATCCAGTCTTTTTATTTTGAATATATACATATTTATTTATTTTTGAATTATATTTTCTCATGAAAACCTACTAACATGTGATGGGGAAACCCATTTTCTGTTATTTTCATTCATGCAGCTGAGATATTTGGATAGCCGAGAAGATGAGCAGGTTCGAGGCATCACAATGAAATCAAGCGCAATTTCCTTGCTCTTTATGAAAGGTACAATAGCTAAACACATTCTCTGTTTGCGTTTGAACTGTAAAATGTTGCGTGATCATTTCAGTCTCGCTGAAATTGGACTTCAGTTGATAATTGTTTCCTACTCCGTTACTTATTATATGGTCTGTTCAAAGGAAATAATGATTTGTTGTTCTTGTTTAAAACCACGGATCAGTTTTTAAAAGGATGAGGAATGAAGAATAAAGATCTGGGTGAAAGTTTGAGGTTGCATAGTTACTGAAATGCAAAAGTACAGTTGGCATAAGCACAGAGAATATATATTTAATTCCAACCACTAACAAGCTATAGTTGATTACCCAGCAGTAACAGGAAACTACAGATTGTAAACAGATACTTTAAATTTTCTAACGTACTATCTGGAAAGAAAATACCTGTCCAGACACATTCATCTGTTTACTAGTAGTTCATATGCTTTCGGGCTTTACTTCCAAATACTTGTCTTTAACTTTTTTCCCCCTTTGATTCTAGATAATCAGGAACACCTCATCAATCTAATAGACTCCCCTGGCCATGTAGATTTCTCTTCAGAGGTGTCCACAGCTGTCAGACTTTGTGATGGTTGCATCATCATAGTAGATGCTGTGGAAGGAGTCTGCCCACAGGTATTGGAAAACAAGATGCTTTTCACTAATAAATAAAATATTGGTACCCTGTTTTCCCCAAAACAAGACTTAACCAGGTAATAAGCCCTAGCATGATTTTTCAGGATGCTCGTAATAAAAGCCTTACCCTAAAAATAAGTTAAGATCGTCAGCCAGACAGACCCATTTAGTACTGTATTTCCCCCAAAATGAGACCAAACTGAAAAATTAAGTCCTAATGTGTCTTTTGGAGCAAAAAATTAATATAAGATCTTATCTTATATCCGGTATTATTTTTGCAGAAGCACAGTAAGAATGATTTTTATACATCTGATTTTAATATCACGAATTAAGGCAGGTTCTTGATCCAACCATGAAAAGCACAAATGTCTGTATATATTTTCATGATTTTAGATGCTAATTTTAAGAGCAAACTGGCTTTCATTTTTCATTTCACATGGTGACTTGCCATGCGTGTCTTCGTAAATCTGTGAGAGAATATATCAGAATGGTGCATTTAGGTCTGCCATCTTCCATGCTTTAGTTCAAGCTAGATCATTATTATCTATAAGATGAGTTTTCTTTATAGAGATCTATAGTGTTCCGTAGTTGAAAGTGAAGGTTTAGAACCAGCGTGGGGGCAACCGTTGGCACCTCCTTCAAGATGTCACACCAGTTTTTAAGCTGACTCAGTAGCCATGAACTGCCAGGAAAATAAGTGTATGTATTAAGAAACCCTCACAAGGCGCCAGTGCCTTCTCTGAGCCTATTATCACATCCGGTGGCACCTCCTTAACTTAAGTACGGTACTTTCCTGGCATGGCACAGCTACTGTGTGAACTCACGAAAAGAGGCACTGACAAGTGACATCTATACCCCCCCCACACACACGCAGTTCAAGGCATCTTTCAGCCTCAGACCCATCCCTATTTAGGTGTATAATTTCACAGCCTTCTGTCAACACGTTTCGTTTTGTCTTAAGACCCACGCAGTCCTACGTCAAGCCTGGCTGGAAAACATCCGTCCGGTCCTGGTGATTAATAAAATAGATCGTCTCATCTTGGAACTCAAATTTACCCCTCAGGAAGCATATTCTCACCTTAAGAACATCTTGGAACAGGTGAGAGAGTTTCTTGTCTCACTATTGGAGAATGGGAAAAGCAGTATTTCCAGTACGCATTAATGCAGATGGAGTGGGTTGCTTTTTTTAATTTTTGGATACAGGTAGCCCTAGACTTAGGAACGAGCCCAGAATTTCCATCGCTAAGCAAGACAGTTGTTAAGTGAACTTTGCTCCATTGTACAACCTTTCTTGCCCCAGTTTTTAAGTGAATTACTCCAGTCATTAAGTTAGTAACACGGCTGTTAATTGGATTTGGCTTTCCAATAGACTTTGCCCGTCAGGAGGTAGCCGAAGGGGATCACATGACCCCCTCAGGGACGCTGCAACCATCGTAAATACGAGCCTGTTGCCTAGCATCAGGATTTTGATTATGTGACCATGGGGATGCTGCATTGGTCGTAAGTGTGAAAAATGGACACAAGTTCATTATTTTCAGTGCCGTCGTAACTTCGAATGGACAGCAAGCAAATGGTTGTAAGTCAAGGACGACCTGTACTTAATTTTAATAGCATAAGTGCTTGTATAATACCTTTCATTCCTATATTTCCTGTAACTTAATGTGTCATTTATGCTAAGATTTCTACTTTTAAGTTGCCTGTAGGGGCGCTGTGGCTCAGTGGATAAAGACGCTGAGCTTGTCGATCGGAAGGTCGGCAATTTGGCAGTTTGAATCCCTAGCGCTGAATAACGGAGTGAGCTCCCATTATTCACCACAGCTTCTGCCAACCTAGCAGTTTGAAAGCATGTAAAAATGCAAGTAGAAAAAGAGGGACCGCTTCAGTGCGCCTTAGGCGTTCAGTCATACTGGTCACATGACCACAGGGACGTCTTCTGACAGCGCTGACTCTTCGGCTTTAAAAACGAAGATGAGCTCCACCCTAGAGTCGGACACGACTAGCACGCATGTGTGAAGGAAACCTTTACTGGCCATAAAACTGGAATGTCAAAAGCAAAACAAAACAAATAGAATGAATGAATAAAATGAAACAAATAAACAAAACAAGACAAAACAAAACAAAACAAATGACACGGTTTTCCTTCCAGGTGAACGCGATCACTGCCACTCTCTTCACATCCCAGATCCTTGAGAAAAGAGCCGAGAAAGACACGGATGTTCAGCTGAATTCTGATCCTACTAACGGGGACCAGGTTTACGACTGGAGTACTGGCTTGGAGTACACAGATGATTCCCACCTGTATTTTTCACCAGATCAGGGGAACGTAGTATTTGCCAGCGCGATTGATGGCTGGGGCTTTGGGTGAGTTGCTGTTTAATTTGATTTACTCAGTTTGATATCGCCTGCCATATATTTATGTACATTTTTAAAAATTTGGATACCACTTCTGGATCCTGTGCTTGTGATGAAAAAAAAGGAAAATAAAACTTTAACTTTGGTTCTGCTGGTTAGATAGATTTGTTGTAATAGAAATGGCTTGTTATATACTAATGTATAAAGGCGCTGAGGCTGGAATATTGTTACCGTGTTTCCTCCGAAAATAAGACGGGGTCTTATATTAATTTTTGCTCCAAAAGACGCCTTAGGGCTTATTTTCCGATTAGGTCTTTATTTTGAGGAAAATACAGTACTAAATGTGTCCATCTGGCTGATGAGCTTCACTGGGACTTATTTTGGGGGTAGGGCTTATATTACAAGCACCCTGAAAAATCATACTAGGTCTTATTTTTCAGATAGGTCTTATTTTCAGAGAAAACAGTATCTTGTACTGTGCTAAAGAGAGTCAGAAGCCAATGCCTTTTTTTTCTTTCTTTCCCTTATATCTCACATCTTCCTTTCCCTTCTCCTTTTTCTTTCCTTAATTTCCTACTTGTATTTCCTTTGTATTTTATATATTGATTAAAATAAAAACCACTACAATACATCCATCCATACACACATAGTCTGCCATTCCAGAAGATGGCTTACAAAATCCATCAAAAGAGTAAAACGGTTAAAACCCATATCAAGAGGCCGCCTGGACTACAAGTTCAAGAACAACCAATCAGGTACAAATAGTACAAAAATACGACAGACTCCACACTAGTGGATAACAATGACATTAAAACCTTAGGCTGGGGACCAGAACCAGGAGGAGGTGAAAAATAAAGATTGAAAAAAGAATGGAGGAATGAGAGCTGGAAGAGGGGGGAAGTTGGATTTTCCTGAGCTCATGACTGTCTAATTTCCAGCCCTGTATGCAGACCCAGACAATGGACAATGCACCCGCCAAATGTGCATGTGTGAAGTGGGGCAGGAGTTTATGGCATGCCCGTTAATAGATAGCCTTTCAATAAGGTATCTGTTGAGAGTTTACTTACATTATAGCAATAGCCCATAGACTTATATACTGCTTCACAGTGCTTTACAGCACTCTCTAAGTGGTTTACAGAGTCAGCATCTTGCCCCCTCAACAATCTGGGTCCTCATTTTACCCACCTGGGAAGGATGGAAGGCTGAGTCAACCTGGAGCCTGTGAGAACTGAACCGCCGAACTGTCAGTTCTGTGTAAAGTAGCTGTAACGCTATTATTCAATCACCTCCTCAGGTCAGGAGTGTACAGCCGATTACTGTGCAGGTTAACACAAATGCCTTATTGCGAAGACTGTTTATTTAAATGGATTTCTCTAAGGACGTGTTTTGTGTTTCTTCCCCAGTATTGAACATTTTGCTAAACTATACAGCCAGAAGATGGGAATCAAGCCATCCGTATTATTGAAGACCCTCTGGGGAGATTATTATTTAAATATGAAAGCTAAGAAGATCATGAAAGTTGACCAGGTATGATTGATTGTGGATATCAGGGCTGTGAAACGGGACTTTTGTTCTCGCTTTTTTTGGGGGGGGGATAAAACAGTGTGGGCAGATTGCCTCTTTCTTGACAATTTTGCCATTCCAAAGCACACTGTCACCTGAATTCAGTGCATAGGCGAGCGGCAACGGTTATTAATTGCACTATGAGAAACTGCAGTATCAGATGTTTAATTGTTGGTACCAGGATAAATACATCCCACACCATAAATCAAAGGCTTATATCAACAGAGGAAAGAACCCATCCGTCACTATCCATCACTTTCAGGGAGATTTTCAAATGGAGAAATATTTCAAGTTTGATTTTCCTGAATCTGTTGGCGCTCAGTCCAATCTCTCACTTGACCAACCTCATTTTTCTCTTGTGGGTAAATCAGACCGTAAGGCTTTATTGCCCAAACTGCAAAATTAGGGTTCAATTCAGCTCATTGTAGGTTCCACATTTTGTATGGAGGGAATACCAGATATATTCATAAGGTGGGGAGCCCTGAACAAGCTTATTTGCCCATATAAAGTCTTAATGCATGACATATATGTAGAAGAGAAGTGGTACTAGGGGGTGGGTTTTATGATGAATCTTCTACATGTAAATAGCATGCGTTGGTATATATGGTATATATATGGCAATATAATCCCTGGTCATTTTTTATGACTATGAATGTATGTTATGGTTATATATACAAATGATTTGTTCTGGGCAGACAAACCAGGCTGTTGAGGATGCCAGTCAAGAGTTAACCAACTCCCTTTCTGACAGCAAGTTTCCTGCCTGAGCCAAAATAATTTACGTAGAATTGTTTCAAGGAGTCTTAATTGGCAATAAAGCCATCAGCCAGAGATAAATGTCCGTGCAAGCTAAATACAAATGGCAGGCAAGCCGCAAACTCACAGTGCAACTAAATCCAGGCCCAGGGGGCAAAACAATCGAGAG
Source organism: Pareas carinatus (assembly GCA_032468095.1). Lineage (NCBI taxonomy): Eukaryota > Metazoa > Chordata > Lepidosauria > Squamata > Pareidae > Pareas > Pareas carinatus. The sequence goes on from JANHFO010003719.1 coordinate 69,836, forward strand.
TAATTAAGGTCCAAAGTCCGAGTTCAAGGGTCACAAGAGTCCAGAGTAGTCAGGGTCCAATAGTCCAAGGGTTGAGAAGCTAGCACTTCCGAAGCCAGGGTCAAGAACACAAAGCAGGAAATCAAGATTTACACAAGATCAAACAGTTGCTTGTGCTAAGTGCAACTGTTTGAAGTTCTCACTTTTATTCCTCCGTTGAGGGTGGGGGTTGCTGGCCAGGCCCCGGCAATGCCCAATAGACTGGCCCACTGCGTCCCTCTGGGCCTCTTGGCTCAGTCTGCGTCCGGTCTGGGCGTCCATGATTCGTTCCACCTGGATGGGCTTGTCCCTTGCAGCATCTGGCTCCGCGCCGGGCTCTATTTCCTCCCCTTGTTGATCTCTCACAGCTGTCCTGGCCTCATGCCCAGTATCCTCTTCTCCTGCACTCACTGGTAAGATAGGAGTGGGGGCAGGCGGTTGGGCCAAGCTAGGTCCAGGAAGGGACGAAGGCCTCTCGTGCTGACTCATTGTCAGAGTCATCAGCCAGCAGCTGGGCTGCCAGAGGGCGAGACACAACATGATTATGGTTATATATACAATGATTATGCTTATGAATGTATCTTTGATTGTAATCACAGTTTGTTTATTGTATGTATTGAGCATGTACACTGGAGATACATTCCTTGTGTGTCCTGACCCACTTGGCAAAATCAATTCTGATTTTGATTCTGGTGTATTATAATGGCTGTTTTTGCATTTGTCTAACCTGTGGTTCTATTCCTAGCTGAAAGGGAAAAAGCCCCTGTTTGTGCAACTAGTGCTAGAAAATATATGGAGTCTCTACGAGGCAGTTACCAAGAGGTAAGAGACAAATATCGCAAATTGTACTTTCTTGGTATGAAATACTAGATTCCTGCTCTGCATTACCCAAGAGACAGGTGAATTTTCTTACTGATTATGAGTAAATATGTTGGTTTGGTATCTTTTCAACCTGGGATCCGGGGACCCCTTGGGGTCCATGACATGTTGCCAGGGGGTCCACAGACAGGCCGAGAAAATTTTTGGAATAAGTCGTAGACATGAATTGTTGATTAGTAATGAGCTGTATTTGTGGCAATTGGGTCCGGAATGTAGCAGTGGCATGCCTTGGACTCCACAGCTTGAAAAAGGTTGAAAACCTCTGCCTTAGGCTATTTCCACCTGAAAACAAATTATTATTTATTTAGCGTATGATGAGAACATGACAGAAGGGGAGTAAACATATATGCACAGCCCACGTAAAAACAAATGATGATCTAAGATGAGGCATGAGCACTGGTGGGTTGATGAGGCCACCTCTGGTGGCCACACTAATCAGCGTAACAGACCAGTAAATTTAGAAGTTCTCTTTTCCTTCCTGCGTGAAGCAAAACTCTTAATTTTTTTTGTCCTTTCCCACTTCCCCCCTCCACAGAGACAAAGAGAAAATAGAGAAAATCATCTCCTCTCTGGGACTAAAAATTGCCGCTCGTGAATTACGTCACACAGACCCAAAGGTTCAGCTTAACGCTATTTGCAGTCAGTGGCTGCCGATATCTGATGCAGTTCTCTGTATCCTTTAAGGAAAAAAAAGCCTTACCCAGCTACAGCACGAGTCCAAAAGCTCGGAAGACAGAAAAAAAATAGTACTATATTGCCTCTTTTTCATTTTACTTTCTGATTTTGATTTCAATAGGCAGGAAGGTTGACATTCATTTAATTCTTTAAAAGAAATCAGTAGTGAATTGGCATAACCAGCCACTGCTCCCTTGCTTTAAATCCCTTAAATTGCCCCTGGGATTTTTGGTGTTTTTCAAATCCCTTTCTAGAAGCATAGTGTGATTATTTGTGTGATTTGTTTTCTACTTAGGAGGTATCTGTGGTTCCTTATAAATGTTTTGGAACTTTTATAAGCAGAAAAACACAAACATAAAAGGACTCAGAAAAGGATCCGAACAGCAAAACCCCAATTTTACCTATTTATTCCTGGGTGTTTTTGCAGAGCTGTTCAGTTCTAAAATTATGTTGGGGTTTGATGGGTAAGTACAAACTTTGAAAAACTTCTTGTGGAGAGGATCTCTTCTTCTTACTGAGTAACCCACATCCTCTTCTTCCTTTTCACTGTCACTGAAATCTCAGATTGCTTCCCTGTGTATTCTTAACTCACTGATTAGCCATGGTTTGTGATAAACTTCCTAGTCCTCTTGATATCACTGCTGAGAGAGTGGAAAAGCTACTGTGCACCGGAGCTAAAACGTTTGATTCTCTGCCACAAGAAACACAAGAACTAAAAGAGGGTGAGTAAATACAAAGGTAAAGAAATCAAGATCAAAGAAAAAAAATAGTCTTTTTAAAGGACAGTTAGTACTTTATTTATTTATTTTATTTATTTGTTTAGACTTATATACCGCCCTTCTCCCGAAGGACTCAGGGCAGTGTACAGAAACATGGGGGAAAAAAATTCACATTGAACTTGTATCCCTAACTGCACTCTTCCATCATTTAACATAGAAGAACTATATCCTAAATTCTCCTTTTGTATTTATTAAAAGATTAGAGTCATTTGACAGTGACATATAAAACCAAGAGATCTCTTTCGTTCAGACCTTGGGAAGAAATATAACTATTTCGTTTTATGTTTGCTTAGCGTTTATGAAATGCAGCAGTGAAGAAACTGCCCCTGTCATTGTGTTTGTTTCCAAAATGTTTGCAGTTGACGCTAAGACATTACCACAGAACAAACCAAGGTGAGAAAAACTGTCCAATTTGATCTCCCTCTGCTCCACTGGTAATAGTTGCTAAATCATAATTTGCAGTTTCAGATGCTTTTATTTTAAGCCCGACTAAGCTTATTTCCCTTTATCTGACAAATAAGGCAGTTATTTTTTGAGCTGGGGAGTACATTGGGCACGGTCTCGTAAAATATGTCACACTTGTAAGGTTTATTTATGTGTGTGAATTAAAGAATAGATGTTTTGTCATATAACGAAAGCGATGATTAGCATATCAAAGTGTATAACACACTCAGATGGTTTCTCTATATAACCAGATCTTTTAGATTCTAATATTTAGATTAATTATAGTTAGGGGAGCCCTAGTTTTCTTAATGTAGTTGGTTAACAAATTAATTGGCTGGATTCACTTACCCAGCTAAATCACAAACTGTGATTTACAAAGGAGAATTGCTGAATTAATACGCCTACGCCAGAATGAAACCGCATTATAGGTAGTCATATAGGTAGTCAGGAGATGCAGGCAGTTCAGATGTGTATAAGAATTTATTGTAAATTTAAGCCCTCTACAAGAATCTGAACTAATAACAGCCAAGGGAAATTAGCGGGAGATAAGAATAGAAAGGAACTCAAAGTGGGCTGGACTTAAATCTCTTGTGGGAGTGAAGGGACTTGAGACTGGTGATGCATTCAACCGCTCCCTCAGGCTCAACCTGTTCATCTCCCACAGTCCTCCTTTTATGACCACAATGGGGACCGAAACCTCAGTTTTCAATGAAACGGTTGTTAAGTGAGATGCCATGTGACTGCTTTGCTCAACGATCACAATCCCATCTTTCTCATTTGCAATGGTTAAGGAGAGCACTAGAGATAGGGCCCAGTTCTCCCAGGTACAGTACACCAGGGAGAGGACCCGAGTCGGCCAATACATCCAGGAGATCAGCACACCGAGGAATGGATCCAATGTCCCCTCCATTTGTAACTCTCACTGCCAGTAGCGAAGATTGCAAATAGTAATCACATGATTTCAGGGCACCTGGCAACCAGTCATAAATACAAACAGGTTGCCAAGCACATGAAATGCGGGCATGTGACTGGGGTGTGTGTATCTAACATGACATTTTATGATGGATAGAAATGCTTTATGGGCCATAAAGCACCTGCTCCTAAGCTCCTAAGTATTCATTAAAGAGCCAATTGTAAGTCGAGGACTACTGTATAATCTAGCCTAATGTTACAGCAAGAAGTTTTTTTACAAGGTGGCAAATAAAGTGAGTTCCAGATGGCAACATCTAGCTTATTTGCTTTCATCAGTGAGATAAACCCTCTGATGGAATTCGAACCTGGGCTGGATGACATGGTAGGCTAATGTCCTAGCCACTGAGCCATCGGTTCTTCCTCTCTTTGTCACCTTGCACCAGGGGGATCTATCAGGCATTTTTTTATGAGGCACCTGGCCTTTTCTGAATACAGAAGAGAGTGAACTACTCCTTTTTCGCTCTTCAGCCCCAACCTAGGAGCTTTGCAGGCCTGTCGCTAAGTGACATGCTTTTTTTATTACAAGAAGATTTTTACAATCTGGCAAAGAAAGAAAGGGAGTCTCAGGTGGCCATGTCTAGCTTGTTTGCTTTCATCAGTGAGCCTAATGTGACAACACAGGAGAGTTGTGTGAGCCCAGGAAAAGACACGATTAATTTAAGGAAGTGTGAATAGATACGGTTTGCATATTTGTGCTGACACCAGAATGCCTTTCTGAATTGAGATCCAAAGAGCACCACAACCCTATTTTCAGGAGGGGATTTTTTTTCTTTTAAATTTTTTTTGATCTTCTTGAGATGCCTTCATTGTATTCTTCATCGCAAGGAGGATGTGAAGCAGTAGTTCGTGGAAGTGAGCTCTCCAGCTTGCTTTCTGTGGCATCTTGCTCTTCAAAATAAATGAACTGCATGAGAGGCATCTTGTGAATTTTGCCTAGGGAGTTTTTAAAGACGTTAAAACAGTTTTAAGAGATGCAAAAGCTGCAATCGTTCCTGACTAGAGGACGCTGAGCATTTTGGCCACTAGAGGGTGGCAATCAACTGTGAAGTCAGCGGCTTTTGAAACTTTCCAAAGTGAAGGTTTTAACTTTCTCTTCCAGCTTGGCAAATTAGCAGTAAGAGGTTGGCACTATTTGGGTTGTGATGAATAAGGGTGGAGTTTTGTGGTGTCAACGGCCTCTCTCCGGCCCTGTGATCTTATGGCTGGAGATGGTGCGTGGGGATTAATGAATGAAGTTCTGCCACCAACGTTAAGAATTTTATTTCAATTCCCTAACGGGTTTCATATTTTGTCTGCTTCCATTTGAATTTATTTTTGAACACATACCTAGACATCTTTAGCTAAAATAAAGGTAAAGGTTCCCCCCAGTCGTAGCCGACTCATGCTCATCTCCGTTTCAAAGCTGAAGAGCCAGCGGTGTCTGAAGACGTCCCCGCGGTCATGTGACCGGCATGACTGAATGCCTAAGGCGCATGGAGCGCTGTTCCCTTCCCACTGAGGTGGTCCCTATTTTGCTACATGCATTTTTACATGCTTTCGAACTGCTAGGTTGTCAGAAGCTGGGACGAGTCACGGGAGCTCACTCTGTTACGCGGGGCTAGGGGTTTGAACTGCCGACCTTCCGATCGACAAGCTCAGCGTCTTTATCTGCTGAGCCATTGCGCTCCCTTAGTTAAAATAGAGATGATTAAAGTCTTGAAGCAGAAAATAAAAGAGATGATGCTTTTCTGGGTCAGCGAAAATGGAAGTTTATAACACAGTCTTCCTGAGCCTCGTGCCTTAACACGGTGGGAAATGGTTCCCCTCGATTTGCTTGAGAGAAAATGCTAAAAGCTCAAAGGAGGCGGGAATTGGATCACATGAGGTTCCAGGGGCTTCCATTCGCCCATCCCTGATTGCATTGTTACCCTAATACAGGTAGTTCTCAATCTACAGCCATAACTGAGCCCCAGGTTTCTGTGAGCGAGACAGTTGTTAAGTGAATTTTACAACCTTCCTCACCACAGTGGTTAAGCGAATCGCTGCAGTTGTTATGTTAGAACTGTTAAGAGGAAGTGGTTTCCCTTTTTAAAAATGTATTTATTTATTTATTCATAAAATAAAAAAGAAATATGGTAAATTTTTCAACAAACATCCCTCGAGTGAGTATGCTGTTAGTCTTACTAAGTACTTTTCCATACCATCTTCTATTTTTCTAAGACTTTTAATATATATATATATATTAAACAAATAAATACATTTTTATATATATTCCAAGTTCGGAAGTATATCGATTCTTCTTTCTCTTTCAATCTCAAAAGTTAATCTGTCCATTTCAGCACATACTTAATATTTTCTCCATTGCTTCTTTCTTCTGGTGGAGTTTCTTCTCTCTTTCCCTGTTGACTTTTCTTGTGGGAACGTTAGAAAAGGGAATCCCAGGTCCCTGGGACATTGCAGCCGTCATAAATGTGAATCAGTTGCCAAACATCTGACTTTTGATCACGTGCTGCGATGGTCATAAATGTGAAAAGTGCTCCTAAGTCGCATTTCTCCATGCTGTTATAACTTCAAATGGTCACTAAGGGAACAGTTTTAAGTCGAGGGTTACCTGTATGTAAATCCAGTCAATTATGTCATGTTCAACTATGCACCATTAAATAAGCCATGACATGACCTGGAATAAGAGTTCAGTAATGCTAAACTCTTTTTTTTTGGCATGATGTTTGGTAGTCTCTGCCCTTTTGTTTTTTAACCTTTTCTATAATTTATCCCCTCTTTTCCCCCACTTGAATCAGTCATTATAAAACTCACTTCTTTATAAAGGATTCATCTTGAATCCTGATCTCATACCCTAAGATCAGCACTGCACTGTGCTGGTTTATCTGTTAAACAGACAAAATTGGAATTTCTATCAACCCTTACACTTCGATGCTTTTGCAAACAAATACATTTTAAGTATCTCAGGTATTTAAATGGAATTTACGTCTTTAAACCAGGAATCCATTTCAAGGACTTCTCTCCTGCAGCAATTTATCAGCTCATAAAACTGAAGCATTTCTCCCCCCCCCCTTAAGTATGCTTCAACCAGAGGATGATAAAAATTGTCTTTAAAAGAGTTAATATTGCAACTGTAGTACCACTTTAAATAATTGTACGCTGTGAAAGTTTTATTGGAATTTATCACATTTTGCAGAAGCTTTAAATTGTTTCCATTAAGGCAACTCTAGCATGTAAAATAATGGCTTTAATAACTGCTATTTTAATAACAGCTTGGTATTTCTTCACAATAAATATTGATATATTATTATCTGTGCACAGCAATGAGAAGTCACAGCTGTCACTTCTTTAGCTGTTGTTGGCTTTTATATACATCGTGTTCTTCCCAAGAACCTAAGGCATTGCAGTGTATCTGTGTAGTATATGTACAGAGCCAATAACATGTATGTGCTTTGTAACTGACCAATGGAAATTTTGTCAATGCACAGATTTTCTAAGTGCCATCCAAGGTATTTTGATACGCCACCCAATAATCTCTTCGAATTTCATCTCTTGATACTTTATCTTCTCCAATTCTTTCTCTTCTCTTTTACCCGCCGTTGCTATTGCCAAATCCATTATCCACCTATTATTATTATTGTTCATCACACAGTCTGCCAAATGTTCAGACTGGATTTGGGATTTTTGTCTACCTGTTGAGCCCTTACCAAGAACCTGGGATAGGCAGATGTGGATGTTTGATGGTGTTACAGATATCGTCGCAGAATGGAAGCTGTTCCCAGTAAAGCTTCCTTTTTCAACTGACTGATGGCGAATTTATCATCACCATCTCTTATTCACTTTTGGAGTCACTAGGCCTGAAAATGTTATATTTTTGCAGGCTAATGCTCATCATCTTTTGACTTCCCTTTCTGGCCCTTAGATTTATTTATTTTTAATGTCTCCCTTCCAGGGACATGTCGACATTCCAAAGCAATGAAATGAATAGCTGATGTTGTAAAGGGTAGAACAAGATCCTTTGTGATTGGTGAATAAAATTTTTTTTTTAAAAAAATAGTGAACTATTTTCACTTTTCATCTACCTGTTACATCCTGGATGCTATCCGGAACTATCAGGTTTGCAGAATCAATAGTAGTTTCTGTAAAACCTAATGTAAGTTAACATCTACCGCGGTTGACTCAATAGCTTTATTAAGGTTATGTCCGCCTATGCGCGCCGCTCATTAATTTTTGCGTTTCTCCACCTGTCCTTGTGCCAGCGTGCAAATCGGCAATTAGGAAGCTAAAGTCGCCTTTCCAAGCTCTAATATTGTCCCCAATGATGCACAGGCCTTTGTCACAAGAAGAGATAGTCCAAAGACGTGACTGTGCGAGGCAGCGGCGTGCCGAAAAGTTAGCGGCCACTCAGCAGCAAGTGTCGGCATCTGAGGGATTTGGAGGAAGTTTGATGGGTCCGAATTTAGAGGCAGAAGAGAATCAAGGTAAGAGAAAGATCAGGCTTAAATTGTTCATCTAGGACAGTGATGGCGAACTTTTCAGACACCGAGTGCCCGGACGAGTTGCGCCTAATATGTCGCGGCTCGTGACGTCATCGCCTGATGCCACTACTCTCTTTCTGAGCGTGCGCATAGCCCTGTGGCATCATTCCCTGGCGCCGCTACTCCTTTCTGAGTATACTCAGCTCTGGGGCGATGCTGGGGCGACTTGGCTCGCGTGCCAGCAGAGAGGTCTCTGCATGCTTACTGCGGCACGCGTGCCATAGGTTCGCCACCACTGATCTAGGAGATAAATGGTAACAATAGAGGGCACTCTGGCAGTAGGCATGAAACAGAGTCAACCTCTGTATTAGAATTCAGGGCCACACATCTGGAAATTGCCAAACCAGTGTCTTAGAGGCTGCTGGCAGCAGTTGTCTGCCACCGTGTTTCCCTGAAAATAAGACACTTGTCTTATATTAATTTTTGCTCCCAAAGGAGCACTAGGTCTTATTTTCGAGGGATGCCTTACTTTCGGGAAAACACGGTAGATCGCCCACCCCCACCCCCGAATAACACCCGGCTTTCCCCCTCCCTGCTATACCCGGGTGCTCCTTACCTCACGAAAAAGTCAGGGCTGCAGAGAGATCGACTGGTTGAAACCTCCAGGGTTCCGAATTTGCGCGCTTTCAGTCAGCTGTAAAGCGCTTTGGGAGCGCTTCTGCGTTGAATTCGGAGCCTTGGAAGCAGCCCAGCCACATGTGTCTTGCTGCCTCTCCTGTATGAAGTTATTCTGCATGA
>JANHFO010003719.1:78957-91299 GCA_032468095.1 Pareas carinatus
AGGGGGGGAAGAGAGTTAGAGGGGGGAGAGGGGGGGTAGAGAGAGTGAGAGGAGAGAGAGAGAGTGCCTGGATTTGGAGAGAGATGCCATCTCCAGTCCAGGCACTTCCAAAAGACACAACCTGAGCCACGGCAACGCGTGGCCGGGTCAGCTAGTTTATAGTAAAAACCTGATTCATTATTTCAACACAGATCGACCATTGGGGTATACCATTCACACAGTGTCAATATCATCTTCTATGTTATTGATCTTTCCAATACAAATGACTCCTATTCCTCCTTTCTTTTTTCGAGCCAAATATAGAATAGATTCCAAATTTGAAAAATGGCTGGTTCTTCTTTCTCTTGCAATCTCATCGTCGATCTGTCCATTTCTGCACCGTCTAAAATTTACTTTATGATTTCTTCGGCTGGCGATATGTCTTCTTTTCTCCAATTTTGTGCAAAAACTATTCTCGCTGCCGTTAATATATGTATAATTATATATATATATGTAGGTCCAGGTGTGTTCGAGTCTTTTCCCGTATAGAGTAGAAAGTCTCTTGGCGATGTTTCAGCAAGGTCTCAAGAGACTTTCTACCCTACATGAGAAAAGACCTGAGCACACCTGGGCCTACATACCTGTACCCTTGAAAATCTACGAAAACAAAGAGATATATATATGACTTATCAAATTATTCCAGCATTGTAACTAATAATAAAAACCTCAGACCTAACTTCTATTCGTATCCCTAATATTTCTCCTAACCATTTATAAATTCTGTCCCAATATCCTTTAGCATATTTCCAAGTTCACCACATATGATGATAAGTACCTATATTACTTTCACATTTCCAACATTGAACAGTCACAAACTATTGTAAGTCAAGCGCAACCGGTTTATTTCACACTTCTGGGTCATTTTGCACAGGGGCACCCACAGCCTCTCTGCTACGGGCCACTCCTGATTCTGACTCACATCATTGGAGCGACTTTGCTAGCCAACAGCCACCCTTGGCAGCCCCTTCCCCAGTACGGGAGGCTGTTCGAAGGAAGGGCTCCGTGCCCAGAAGCAATCAGCTAATGGTGGCAGCTGCAGCAGGCCTTCCCTGGGAGAGATCAATCTTTGCAGCCCGTCAGATGCACTTTCAATCACTTGACCACATCTCCCCTGTTCATCTTCAGACGCCTGGAAGATGTCAAAGGGTCCCCGAATACCTCTGGAAGAGCAACCTCCATCGATCTGCTCTGCAGAGCTGCAAATTGGACTCTGCTCACATCCCTGGAGCCTGGAAAACCCTTGGGGTGCTGGAAAGACCTCTGTGCGAGCAAGATGAATAGAATAACAGAATAATAGAGTTGTAAGGGACCTTGGAGGTCTTCTAGTCCAACCTCCTGCTCAAACAGGAGACCCGATACCAGGGATGGTGAACCTATGGCATGCGTGAGCCAAGTCGCACCAGCATCGTCCCAGAGCTGAGCTTGCTCAGAAAGAATAGTGGCGCCAGCCGATGATGTCACAGGGCCATGCCCATGCTCAGAAAGAGAGTAGCGGCGCCGGGCGATGACGCCATGAGCCGCAACTCATTAGCTGCAACTCTCCGGGCACCCGGTGCCTAAAAGGTTAACCATCGCTGCCCTATATCCTTTCAGACAAATGTTTTTTCAATCTCTTCTTGAAATCTCCATCTACATCTTCGGGAGGCAACTTCTGTTCCACTGATTAACTCTCCTCCTTGTTAGGAAGTTTCTCCTCAATTCCAGGTTGCTCCTCTCCTTGCGTAGTTTCCATCCATTGTTTCTTGTCCTGACTTCTGGTGCTTTGGAAAATAAGTTGAGTCCCTCTTCTTTGGGGCAGACCCTCAAATACTAGAACACTGCTTTCATGTCACCCCTTGTTCTAAAGGAACCTTGGAGGTCTTCTAGTCCAACCCCCAGCTCAATCAGGATTCCCTATCCTACTTCAGAGAAATGGCCATCCAATCTCTTCTCAAAAACCTCCAGTGTTGGAGCACTCACGACTTCTGGTGGCAAGCTGTTCCACTGATTAATTGTTCTCACTCTCAGGAAGTTTCTCCTTAGTTCTGAATTGCTTCTCTCCTTGACGAGTTTCCACCCGTTGCTTCTTCTCCTGCCTTCAGGGGCTTTGGAGGATAGGTGGACCCCCTCCCATCTCTTCTTTGGGGCATCCCCTGAGATATTGGATCCCAGCTATCCTGTCACCCCTAGTCCGTACAACAGGAGCAAATATTTGATTATTCTGCAGTCCTAACCACCCACTGGAGTCTGTACTTGAGCGTGTTAGGGGTTCCCCTGAGCAGTTCATCCTGGAACCCAGAACCTCTTTTCCTAACCACTTACGGGTTACGACGGATTTTGTGTGTACAAAACGGGAAGAACTGAATACGTTTAGAAAAGAGGACACACAGACACACACACCCCGTCTGAGAAGTACCCCGTTTCTCTAAAAACAGGACCTAACCGGGAAAGAAGCCCTAGCAGGATTTTTTCAGGGTGCTCATAATAGAAGCCTTACCCCCCCAAATAATAAGCCCTAGTTAAGATTGTCAGCCAGACAGACGCATTGAGTGCCTTATTTCCCCCCAAAATAACCAGAAAATAAATCCTAATGCGTCTTTTGGAGCAAAAATGAATAGAAGTCCCAGTCTTTATTTTCGAGGAAACACGGTGGCAACATCTGAAGAGGGATGGAGAGCAGAGCGCCTGATGCCTGTGGAGCTGGTGTCGCCACTCACACTGATTTGAGAAAACTGGCGCCCTGCAAACTGTCATCCGGCAGAGAGAGACCAATTTTGCTCCTTCATTAGGAGACGATTTATTTATTCATTTTGCCATCCAGCAGTTGTTTGGCTTCATGATCACCGTTTTTATTTATTTGCACTTAGCACTGAATGACGTAAACAAGCAACCACAGCATCAGCAGTGAATGGCGAACAATCTGTATGCAGGTTTAGGGTGGCATCGCCCTAAAAATGCCAATATCGAGTCTGCCAGGCTCGGCTTGGCGCCTTGCAGGCATCATGCCATCCAAGGCTGGGGGGGGGGAGTTGCAGGGAGAAGGAGAGATTGGGCAGTAAAGCTGCGTGTGTGTGTTCGTGATGGAAAGCAGAGGGGGGGGATGAGAAATTTGGAACCAGGTTGCACCCTGAGTCCAAGGCCAGGCACCCTGGGAAAGAATGTTGGTTGCCCCAAAACATTTCCATGTTCTTTGGCGAGTTCCGATTGGCTGATGACGGGCTGGTCACAGGGGGAGGGCTGGGATGAGGGGAAATCTTTCTGTATTGAGCGCGGGAAACCCAGATCTAGCCTGACTCTACTGCAACCAACAGTTTTTAGTAAAAGAAACTTGGAGTCGAGGGTCTTCCTTTCCTAAAGGATCAGATTAGGGCAACTTTGGCAGCTGCTCTTATTTCCTTGCATCTCCGCGTCAGATGCAAGCACAGGCAGTCCTCGACTTATGACCGCAATCGAGTCCAAAGTTTATGTCGCTAATGAGACATCGTTCAATGAGTTTTGCCCCATTTTACCATCTTTGTTGCCATGGTGATTAAGTGAATTGTTGCGGTGGTTGAGTTAGTAGCCTGGTTGTTAAGTGAATCTGGCTTCCCCCATTGGCTTTGCTTGTCAGAAGATCTCAAAAACTGATCACGTGACCCCCAGATACGGCAACCGTCATAAATATGAGTCAGTTGCTAAACGTCTGAATTTTGATCATGTGATCATGGAGATTCTGCAACAGTCATAAGTATGAATGTCATGTATAATATGTAAGTTTAACGTATCACCCCCCCCATTTTTGGTGAACCCCCAAAATGTCCCCTGTTCTAATAACTTTGATATAAGAAGCCTTTTATTGAGAAAAATACAGTCTTCTCTGTAGGGAAGGGAATCTACCCCAATAATTGCTTTTTATTTAAAATGTTATTATAAATAGCAGCTCATCTATCTCTTTATCTCTCTATCTCTCTATCTCTCTATTTCTCTCTCTCTCTCTCTCTCTCTCTCTCTCTCTCTCTCTCTCTCTCTCTCTCTCTCTCTCTCTCTATCTATCTATCTATCTATCTATCTATCTATCTTTCTATCTCTATCTCTATCTCTATCTCTATCTCATGCTTGCCCACAGAATCTTCTCTTCTCCTTCCTCTTTCCCCCTCATCTTTTTTTTTCTTTCCCTCTCCCGCCAAAACTGCCTCCTTTTGTATCCCCTCCTCTTCCCCCTCCTCCTTTTCTCTTCTGGGCATGCCACTCTCACCCAACTCTCTCACACCAAGGAAGTTGCTGCTCCTGGAGATGGCAGAGGCAGCCCTGGATACGCCCGGCTTGGGGCAAAGTCGGCTGCGCTGCGGTGTTGTCCATGCTCTGGCATGCAGAATTGGTGCCCTTGACTACAGCTGATCAGCACTGCCAGCAGCACCAATCGGGTTATACCAAGGACGCCAATTCATAGCTAGCCGACTTCACCCCAGGCATGTGCAGCGCTGTTGCTGCTTCTGAAACTAGACAAGGTGGTCGTCGCGGACCGCCTGCCATGTACCGGCATACGGTGGCTCTTTTACCACAGGTTGAAAAACCCTGACATACAGTATAACCAAATCATTAAAAGCGGTAAATGAAAATGCTCCTTATCAAAGGGTAGCAGCAACATAGCACATGATTAAGTAACTGGAACTGATTTCAGAGTGAATCGTCTGCTTGCCATCTAACCCAGATTCCCCCTTAGTATGTCTGTGTTGCCTTGGAATTCTGGGAACTGTAACCCTAATGAATGACATAGGTGTGGAAGGGGCTTATGTACCTAGTCATTAAACAGGGAAGAAACTCTTAACTTGGCTAAATGTTAGCACAAACGTTGAAAGCAATCCAGTCCCTCATATACAGAACTGCATTTTCCATGCCTGTTGTTCTGTTTTATGTATTTTAGAAGTAAATTTGTCCTTCTTTCTAAAAAAGATGTGGGAAACTAAATTTACCTTCCAGCTCCTTGTTTACCATGGAAACCTGAAATCTCTTCCAGATGTCTCTCCCCCAACTCATTTTGATTTGAGAATGCTGCCTTAGAAACCATGTGATTCTCATTTATTTTCATCAGTGTTGGACAAAAGTATGAATATCAGCATGATTTTATCAAAAACTGGTTTTGATTAGATATTTTGGGACAACTTTGTGCTTCTAGTAGCTTTCTGGTTTGTTTGTTTTTTTAAAAAATATTGGCTGAAATTTGGATTTATGAGACCTGATAAGTGATAGATTGTCTTCTTGCATCTCTCTCCCCCCCAAAAAACCCAAGATTTTAAACACGGTCTTGTGCTTTGATGCTTTAGAGCAGGGTTTCCCAATCTTGACAAATGTAAGGCGGGTGGACTTTAACTCCCAGAATTCTCCGTTTTATTTATTTTTTGAAGCTACAGACGGCTCCAAGAACCTCATCTGGAGTTATCTTTTGGGAAAACAAATCAGTCCCATCACTCCATCAAGTGTTTCTTGTGCCTTTCCTTTTGCACAATAATATTTTTAAAAGAAGGGGAAATAAGAGGAGGAGGAAGAGGAAGCAAGCAGCAGCAGGAAACTAGGCCAGTGAAAACGAGGAGCGCTGTTGGCAATTCTTAGTTTGCAGAGAGAGATACTGGATAGTCCATTTTGCGGTCGGTATGTGTGTGAATCAGTCTCTCAAATGTAAAACATCTGTAAGTGGTAATTGTTTTCGGGACGAATTAAACAAAAAAACAAAAAAACCAGCCAATGCATTTTGGGGAAGCTTAATGCTGATTCAGGATCAGATTTTGAGTAGAGACGTTTGTTTTTTCATTGGATTCTCTCTTCCATAGATTTGATGTCGCTTTCACAGCTAAGAGATCCAAACCTTTTCAAAGTTTAATTTTTTTCCTCATAAAACCTGATCTAATCTTGCAGTGATACTTCATAGTATTTCTTTATTCAAGAAAATATTTATTGTTCTTGTGCAACAGTTGGTACCAGCAGAAGCTCTTCGCTTTGATAGTCTAGTTAAACCTGGACTGATAATTTTCCATGTGAACAATTTTGAATGTTGTGCTGTTATTCTCATCGTTATTTTGGATTATAAATTATGTATTACTTTACCACGTTCACAATCTCTCTGTGCTTAAACTTCAGACCAAAATACATGCAGTAGTTATATAATATATTCAAGAAATTCTATAGTGGCTACATCTGCACATAACACTAAACCAAGATTTGATGAACTGTGTCGAACCATACAGAGTTAATCTTTCCAGTAAGCAAGGTTTATTTATGCCTTTCATTGTCAGTTTTGGTTTATACATTTCTTCCACCATTACCCAGAAAAAATGGACAATTGCAAAAAAAAAAGGAAGAGTGAAATGAAAGGATTCTGAATGGATTCAAAGCAAGTTGTGGTTAAAAGAAGCCAGGATTTGTCATCCAAGAGCAAAACATGATTTCAAAATAAAGAAGAAGCTAGCCATAGTCTCTTGTCTGACAGATGCTGACAGAATGAAATAATTTTATTGGCTTCCTGAAGGACAGAAACTGATGAAGTGACTTATCAAAGGTCTCTTAATACATTTGGGACGGTCGAGTGAGATTCAGACTAGGTCCATCTTTTTAAACTTTTAACTCTGATACAAAGTTTGGAATGTGGCTTTTTTGGAGTGGATCTTTACTTTAACTAGTAACTCACCTAAAGGAAGGAAGGAAGACAACTAGCAGGTTGAGTGACAGATACGGAGAAGATGGTTGGATATTGTTAGGATTTACTTTAAAGACTTGACACTTTTTTAATGTTCAGAATATAAATATAAACAAACTTCTGTTGGTGAGACCCAGACCAGCACAAATTAATTTTAGATTTTACTCTAATGGAGGGCTTATGTGCACAATACTTCTATATGTGCCATTCAGCCACTGACAGTCAGATTTCCCCCTGTTTCTGTAATGCAATCCTTTGTTCTGTTTCTAAGTCAGAAGGACATAAGGCCACTGTTGAATGAAACCAGTGACCCATCCAGTGATGTAGCTTGTTATCCACAGCATGTGAGCTGTCTAGATATCTCCAGATAGCCCATAAATGGAGCATGAAGACTACAGCTGTTCCTCTTGTTGCTCAGCAACAGTTGGTAGCTTGTTGCTTCTGATTAGCCGTTCCATCCAGCTCCAGCAAACAATAGAGTTAACTACGTTGAATTAGCAGCAAGAAATTTCAACAGCCACATCTTGCAGTACTGTTATGTGATCAACTCTTATGCTTATATGTACATCACAGGATGAATGTACTTTATGATTATGAATGTATCTTATGATTGCAATCACAGTTTGCTTATTGTATGTATGTAGGGATAGAGCATCTACACCGGAGTCAAATTCCTTGTGTGTCCAGGCACACTTGGCCAATAAATCCTGATTCTGATTCTGATTAAACTCAGAGGTGAAATAACACATGGATGTAAGCCCACAAGTTCTTTGAAGCTCTTCATTGGACAACACGACAACAAATCCAAAATGGTAGGAAGGGAATGTTGAGGAGGCTTCTGTTAGTTGTAGAGTTAAGGAAAACAATGTTTCAGGACATTGTTCCAAATTTTCTAGAAGACTATTGGAGTTTCTTTGTTTTTTCCTCTTGAAAACATTTCTCTTCTCATCTAAGAAGCTTCTTCCATTCTTGATAAGTTCATTGGATGAGAATAGAATAGAATAGAATAGAATTTATTCGCCAAGCGTGTCTGGACACACAAGAAATTTGTTTCCAGTGTATATGCTCTATTCTTACATACAGGCTATAATTGACAAACAGTGATTACAATCTTAAGATACATTCATAATCATAAAGTTTTTAAGAATAAGAACCATGAAAGTTCAGTTGCCTTTTGGAAAAGCACCTTTGGGACAACCATGACCTGGATGACTGAGAATCTCTGTAGAGGTTTCAGAAGAACACCAGCATTAGGTTCTATCAACGTTTTGGTGTGACTTCATGTTTTATCCTTCAGACCCCCAGAGTTCACAAAACAAATCAAGATTTCTCCTTTGGAAGCAAGAAAGTCAACTGTGGTTCACCCCAGCCATATATTTTGTTTTGTGTTTGCTCCCTGGAGTTGACCCAACTGTAAGATATTGCTGAGCACAGATCTCACAACAATGAGGAGCATTCTGGTCCCAGTCAGTGGGCATATCTCATACATTTAAGTGGGATGCATAGCCCTATTATCACTCATGGGTCTGTCCATTAGAATGTGACAACCTTGGGAACTGCCTTTTGTCTCCTCCTCTGGTAAAACACAAAACACAAACTTTATTTATGGCTATGGAGCAT
This sequence comes from Pareas carinatus, assembly GCA_032468095.1. NCBI lineage: Eukaryota > Metazoa > Chordata > Lepidosauria > Squamata > Pareidae > Pareas > Pareas carinatus. The sequence continues at coordinate 87,266 of JANHFO010003719.1, forward strand.
TCTTGAAAATGTACAGATGTCCGTTGATGGCTTCCTTAGCTTCCATTAACAAGAAGGACAGAATCATATTTCTTTCCCCTGCAGCTCCGTAATCTGGTCCTGTCTCCATTTATGTTCCTCTTTTTTTTTTTTTTGCGATTTCCCACCAGTCCCTGCCAAAACCATCATTTTCTTCAAGGTTTCCAAATGTTGCGCTTGAAATAAATCATGTCATGTTTTAAGTACGTTTAGAAGAAAATTGGCCTTAATCCCTAATGAACGTAGTAGGGCAGAGCGACGAGGGGAATTTCTCGGGCATAAAACTGGGTTGGACGAAACTGACTGCATTGTTTATAAGTACGGTTCAACATTGTGAACATTTCAGCCAGAGAAATTTTGTTCCCTCTTCATGAAAAATTGAAATTAGGCCTGACATGCAACATAATTTTATTGGTTTTTTTTTTCCCAAATCCACCAATTCTGGGAAAAGTACAAGTAGTCCTCGGCTTAATGACTCGACTCCCCCACTGTGGCCCCCTGGAGACCCCCTGTCAAATTCCTGTCAACGAACCCTTACAATGGATTACTGTCACAGTTATTTTGAAGGAGAGGAATATAGGAATCTTGACATTCCTGCCAACCCCTCGTGCTCCCCCCGAGGACACCCCAGACCCCACTGTGGATTCCAGTCATGGATCCCGCCGATCTCCCCATGGCCGTCGATAGCCCCCTCTGTGGCCGAAGGCTCTCTACTCGTACTGCCGCCACCTTCAGGGAGCGCCCTGCTCTTCCCCAGGTCCGGCTCGTGGGCCAGATACAGGTAAGTCTCAGGCTGTACCTGGCCCACGAGCTGCCAGTTTGATACCTGTTACTTACAAGAGAGCCCAGAATTTTCATTGCTAAGCAAGAGATTTGTTAAGTGAAATTTGCTCCATTTTTACGACTTTTTTTTGCTACAGCTGTTAAGCGGATCACTGCAGTTGTTAAGTTAGTAGCTCGGTTGTTAAGTGAATCTCGCTTCCCCATTAACTTTGCTTGTCACAAAAGGGGATCCCATGACCTCGGTGGACACTGCGACCATCACAAGTACGAGCCCTGTATATAAAAAACACATTTACACTTTCCAGTCAAGATGTACTGTACAGCTATTCGAATTTGTAGCAGGGACATTGCTTGGGATCTGGTATGCGTGCGCTTGTTGGCCAATCCAGCAGAGGTTTTAAAAAAACAGGATTTCCCTGCTTTGGACCTGAATAACTGCACAGTAATGCATCTCAGTCCTGTCAAAATGATATATAGAGGAAGCGCTGCCTTGGTGTTTTGGGAGCTTCTAATCCTAACACTTCGGAGGGAAAAGCCAGTTGCTGAATACTGACATGATACATTAACAGTATGTTCTCCTGTTTGCTGTGGTGCTGCCACTTTTTGTCATACAGCATTTCGTTGCCGATTGTGGACAATAGTTGCAAAAATTAGGATTAGAACCGAACAGAATAATAGAGTTGGAAGAGACCTTGGGGGATCTTCTAGTCAAAACCTCCTGCTCAGGCAGAAGACCCTCTACCATTTCAGACAAATGGTTCTCCAATCTCTTCTTAAAAGCTTCCAGTGTTGGAGCATTCACAACTTCTGGAGGCAAGTTGTTCCACTGATTCATTGTTCTAACAATCAGGAAATTTCTCCTTAGTTCTAGGTCGCTTCTCTCCTTGATGAGTTTCCATCCGTTGCTTCTAGTTCTACCCTCAGGTGCTTTGGAGAACAATTTGATCCCTTCTTCTTTGACGCAGCCCCTCAAATATTGGAGCACTGCTATCCTGTCAACCCCCCGTCCTCATTTTCGTTAAACTAGACATACCCAAATCCAGCAACCGTTCTTTATTATGTTTTAGCCTCCAGTTCCCTAATCATCTTTGTTCCTCATCTCTGCACACTTTCTAGAGTCTTGACATCCCTTTTTACATCATGGGTACCAAAGCTGGATGCCGTATTCCAAGTGGGGTCTTACCAGGGCATTTATAAAGTGCTACTAACACTTTATAATGTGATCTTAGTAAACCAGACATTGGAGAATTAAGAATAGCACAAAAATCCAAATGGTGTACAACATACTGTATTTTCTATCTTTAGAGAAAAATACGAGCACCGAAAAGGCGCATTTTACAGTAAAGATTTGGTGTCTTCAAGGTGAAGGATGAAAAAAAATGTAATTTAGTTTTCTCTCTTAAGACATATGTAAAAAAAAAATCAAGCTTGTGAGAGGATAAGTAATTGAGCGATGAAATTTAGGGAGGGGGGAAAAAAACAGGAGCAATTTTGCATTTCTGAAGGAGTTTAGCCTGGAGAATTTTTCTTCCCTCAAGTGATCAGCTTATTCAGTTTTGTCATAGTAAAAACTTTTCTTCCTAAACGGTTAAAATAATTTCAACGTAATATTGAGGTTTAGTCCTGGGGGGCTGTGCAGAAGTTTAAAATCACATTTGGTTTCATTATAGAAGTAGTAGCATCACGTTTTATTATATTATTGTCATCATCGTTTTCTGCTTGGGCTCTTGCAGAATTTGAGGATGTTGTATTTTTGTATTATTATTATTTTATTGTAAATAGTTTACATCAATATAAAGACTCTGTCATTTACACATTACATTACTCAATCATGTAGCAGATATGTACATCAAGTGTAATCATCTATATATCATTCAAAGTATACCAATTTACTATTCAGTGACATTCATATCATCATATTTACGTTTATTCTTTCCCCCCCCTTTTTCTCCTTCTCTTCTCTCTTTCCTCTTTCCCATCTTTTTCTCTTCTTCTTCTTTGAGGACGTTGTATTTCATTCCTCTTTCCTCCAAGGTGCTAAACAATACTAGGAACAAGGTCACACACAGGAATGATGACATCACGAGCTGCGATTCATTAGCCACGACTCGTCCTGGCACCCCGTCTCTTAAAAGGTTTGCCATCACTGGCCTATACCTATCTCTCCTTAGTGAAAAGAGCATCAGAATAGAATAGAATTTATTTATTCACCAAGAGTGTCTTGACACACAAGGAATTTGTCTCCCGTGTACATGTTCTATATTTACATACAGGCTATAATTGACAAACAGGGATTGCCATAATAAGATACATCATAATCATAAAGTACATTCATTGTGTCATGTACGTCTTAGGTGTAACCAACAAACCGCCATCCTAATCATAATTTCATTCATAGTCATCAAGTGCATTCATCGTGTCATCCTGTTATAAAGTACAATCATCATGTCACAACTCATGTCAAAACATTTGTGGCAAAACCTGTCACAAACATGCATGCATTTCCATTTTAAAACTATCTGGGGTGTGGGTGGGTGGATGCCAGGGTCTCCATTGCCATCTCCTCCATCAAGCCCTAGCAGTGGCCCTGTTTCCCCCACAGCTTCCGGTCCTTCTTTGTTTCTAGAGCTCTTCTGTGCAAACCTTTGGGTTAATTTTGCACTTTGTGACTGAGGAGTTGGATTATTAAACGGAAGCCAGCTTGGGGCCATTCCAGCTTTATGAGGCGTCTCGACTCAAGACGGACGGGCGAATAATGAACGCAGGAGGGCACTGTGATTCAGTGGCTTGCAATGCGGCGGGAAGAAAACAACAAGTCACCTCTCTCTTAGAAGAGGACAGTTTTTTCAGCCCTTGGTTACAAAACAAAGAGCAATCATTTAAAACCTTAGTGTTTGTTGGACTGTCATCGGTGCAGGTTTAAAGGCTTACAATTGTGTGCAGTCCTTAATGCTCTCGACTCGGCTTGTTTGCATACTGCCAAGCTCACGAAACACCAAGGACTCCACAGATTAAACACTTCGTTACGTATATTCTCCTCAATTACATTATGGTTGAATGTCCTGAATCACTTTTCTTCATAAAGTTTTTATTTTTTTCCATATTAATTAAACAGACATGATTTTCAGCAGACGTTTATTTTATTGTGTATACATACTTTTTGAGTATACATCTTATTCCGCTTCCACATGCTTTTGCTTACTAATTGTTTAAATGTGAAAAACATCAATATC
>JANHFO010003722.1:21479-33380 GCA_032468095.1 Pareas carinatus
TGACTTCTTGTCACTTGCCCAATCAGAATCTGCATAACATGTCAGTTCTGGATAATCAGTGTGTGTTGGTTCTAGCAACAACTTCATGTCTTTGGTGTGTTTCAGGTATCTCAATAATCTCTTCACACATGTCCAATGAAAATGTGTTGCTTTGCCTATGTGGATAGTCTAACCATCACAGCAAATATCTTATTATTAAATTATTAAATAAGTAATCTATTTAATGTGTTGATGGACTGCCATGTAAGATGATGTCCTATGATTGGATTACAAACAAAGTCACAAATAGCCTCAAATTGGTACATATGACTCTGAGATAAATCTCTTACACTGTAGATCAAAAAAGTACTGTTGAAAGACATAAGTAATCTATCAATTAGATTATGGTACATATTAAGTGTCTAAATAATAAGAGTTTCAACATTCAATAGAATTTACTCCCAGGTAAATGAGCTGTTGTAAATGTATATCTGATTTCCACATTAATTATATAATTAAATATGACAGTAAATGTTCTTTTTTTAATACTTTAAAGATGGAGAGGGATATATAACTTTCATGTCCCCAGTCACACAGAGGCTGCAAAAACCTTAGATTGCATCACCAATGAAAATTGCTACTGTTCTTTACGTAACAGAAGGCAGAATTATTAAAAACATATGGAATAATACTAAACCCCCCCTTAATCAAATGAAGTATTTAATTTGCCCCAGCCTTCTTCAGCTCTCATTCAAAAGCCAAGCACAGACCCCAATCTTTAAAATGTTGCATGCCATTTAAAGAATCTGGCATTTTGACATTTCTCTCAGCTAATTCATTTTATTTTCTTAATTGTGCTTAGTGTTAGACAGACGTACATTTAAAAACTATGATGGATTTCAAAGTATGATCACATGTTTGTAATATATAGTAAATTCCTTGCTGTTTTCTTGATGTCTTAATTGTTTGCAGAGACATGTTAAGTGTGGACATCACACCAAAGACAGTGTCACGGCCAAATGGCAGTTAGATATCTAAATAAAGATCATTGTCTCTATGAGACTTTACAAGAACATTTTCTTGCTGGTGGTCCAAGTCTTTCTTATTCATTTCTTTTTTTATTTGTTTAAAGCAGTTATATAACTCTCCATCTTGAACCAAATTCTCGGATCTCATAACCTCAAAATAAAAATGATATATACCAACAATGAACTTCAAAAAAACAACTAAAACAAATCTGTCAGCATAACTAAACCTTTCCATGCAGCCCGCAAATTCACCGCATGGCAATTTCACCCTATCCCAGCAATCAGGGGGGAAACAAAGTCATAAGTGGTTTTTAGAAGGTTAAAGGAGTGAGGGACAGCCATATCTCAAAAGAAACAATATTCAAACTGGGCAGAGGCTGCCATGGAAAAGACATGCTTCCTAAATCCTGTAAAATGGCATCATTTAAGCTAGATGCCAGACTCAACGACACCATAAGGATTATAAGCGGATGTATTAAAACCACTCTGACTTGCTGACTTCCTGTTCTGAGCTAGATAGCACCACCAGCTTTACAAAAGCACAAGTGAGAGAATACAGAAAAATTATGAACAATTCACTTCTACCAGTGCATGCTGACCTTCCTCATTTATCAGCAGGAATACTCAAATTCAGGAAGTCCCCAATGGCATTTGCACAATATCTGCCCAACAATTTTAGCATCAATTCCCAACGGAAAGCCAAATGGTTTGCTGAATGCCCAATTATAGAAAGATATATAAATGACTCAACAAAAAAGGTGCCAGTCTTTGAACTTGGTTCAAAGCAATGGACAATTCTGAATAGGATTTGTACCTCACATGGCTTCTGCTGAGATTCTCTGTATAAATGGGGCATAGTATCCTCCCCTCAGAGTGACTGCAGGATTCCACCTCAAACTGGAGATCACATCATGATCAACTGTAAGCTGAGAGTATATACTGGTCCAGTATCTGTTTTTTTTAATATTAGCAAGGCTGTACTTCAATGGATAAATGGCCTAGATTGATATTTAAACATAGATCTTTTTGACATTTATATTTTATTGAGTTCTGCTAATCTAGTTGAAATGTTAATTTGTATTGCTAGTCCATGTATGACATGCCATATGCTAAATAGATAATAAATGAATAAGGGAAGGGACCAGGAGTGTGCCAATCCAACCAAATCTGGTAAGATGAGCAGATGTCCTTAGATGAAGTCTAATGTTTCAGTTGATAATATGGTAGGACTTGCTCATTAACTGCGCTTTAACAACTTGGTATGCCCTATGACATTCTTTTGATTTTTTTCCTAATTAACTGAGAAAGAAAATATCACTACATAAAGATATTTATGATGCCATATTTCCTGAGCGTTGTTTATTAGTAGTGGTCCTTTATTGGTTGTTGTTTGTTTTTTAAAAAGACATATTAGAAAAGGTTATTGTGAAGCGACCAGGACATGCTTTACAAGATGTTGTGTTGCCATCTAGAGGTCATTATACCATATGCTTTTCCAGCAGGAAAAGAGCAAAGCCAACAGATTTCTTTTTTATTTTATTTCATTCTCTCAAATTTATTTTATTGAGGGAGAAAATTCCTGGGCTGGGGGCCATTTGGAATCCTGTTCTACATGAGAGGGAAGTTTATTTTTAAAAAAAAAGAAAGAAAAGAAAATGAAAGGTACAAGGCAAAGACCATCCTTCCCTACCTCGGGTCAGGATCCCGCCTTTCGGCCAACGGAACTCCAAACTACGTTAAAAGTAAAACACTAAAAAGCTGCTAAAGTTATACTGGACCCATATCTTTTGCATCATCAGATATAAAGTTTAATCACTGCCACACACCTGGTTCCTCTTGAATGTATCACCCCAGTGGAAGCTGGGCTACTTCTCCCCTTTCCCTTGGTTCTCGGGGATCATTTCCAAAACAGGGGCTGCCGATGGGGAAAGGAGTAGCAAATTGGTCACCGGAGGCTTTTCCTTGGACTCGGTGGGGGCCACCTTCCTGGGGACTTTGCTTGATCCAAAGAGGCTTTGTGGGGTCATGTTGGGGGAAGAAGAGGAGGAAGGTGAAACAATGGGAGCCCTGGTGCTGTGGGCAGGCTTGGGGGGCAGGCCCCCAGAGACAAAGGCGGTGTATTGATTCCAGAAGGAAAGGGGCCTCACTTCCACCAGCTGGGCTGGGATGTCCCATCCCAGGAAGTCCTGCAACTTGACTTGACCACCGGAGAGAACTGGGAGGGCCCCTTCTGGAGCTAGGTGTCGTCCCCGCCGCGCCTGGCTATTGCTCCAAACATGGCTCCCCAGATGAACCTGTGGATGAGCAGTCATTGCATGTTTGCGCAAGGCCACCCTGTCGGTGAAGGGTTGCTTGCAAATCCCACAGAACAGCACTGGTTCTTCTTTGGTTTGGCTGCCCTGATGCTGCTTCTCGGATGGACCTTTTCCACTACCACCTTCTCCTTTGTCCTTCTCTGGATCTTCTTCCACCAGGGCAGTTCCTCCAGCCTCTTCTTCCATATCGGCTTTCTCTTTAATCAATTTTCTGCTCAGTGCTTCAGCAGAAAAAGAGAAAGAGCATTTAATTCTAATCTCACAGAAGAAAAGCAATTTTTGTATTGGTTAACTATTATTTTAATCATCAATTTCTATGTGAATAACCCAGTTGTATTTTTAACAACTGAATAGACCCCAAAACATGACATACAACTAAAAACCATTCAAGTCTTCAAACTTGAGAAATGTTCAATTCAATATCTGGCTGCACACTGCAAGTGGACTTGTAATAGCACTTTGTTTCAACAAAACACATGCTTGTCACTCTTAAGCATCAGCTCCCGGAGAAGAGCATTTCTGCTCCAAAGTAATCAGACAATGCCATCTGCTGTTTTGGAAAGAATAAAATAATTGTCACCATTATGTAAATACACCATATTATATATTGCATGTGTGGGGATGAAAGGCAGAATTACTACTGCTAACCTATATTCTTTATAATGCCATTACAAAAAAAGCTGTTACCACCTTTGTTGATAGTCTGCAGTCTGTTCAGCCAGCAAGATTCGGATTCAAGAAACCGGGACTATACTTTTATAGTTTTGTGTCTAATGTTGTCTTGTGCTAAATATTTGACATTGCACATGGTGTTAAATAATTCACAAGTCTAAATCTATTCAAAAGCATCATTTAGGGGAAGTGGCTGAATATTTTCTTGATTATTCACATGGTTTATAAGAAACAGCAAAACTCTTCCCTCTGTGAGTGGAGTCCTGCTTTTAAAAATTGCTTCCAAATTTATGGAGTATACCACCCAAATGTGGGTAGAGAGAATCCAAAATCAAATGCAATAATTTCTTTCCCTATCTGTGCAGAACAGGAGTGCTTGTTGTTGAGTCCTGCGATGCTTCACCCCTACGACATGGGAGCCGTTCTAAGCCACAGACTAACAGACGGTGTAGAAGCTCCCATTGCATTTTACTCTCAAACCATTTCCCCTGCTGAACGCAGCTACAGCCCGCTGGACACTTCTTACTTGATGCATTCCACCTTGTCTTGGGAGGGCACCAGGTCAGCCATTCTACGGAAAGCCAAAATTCCCAAATAAGCCAGTAAGTGTCCACACTCAGGGAAATGTTGTGTTCGAAAAAGATGTGGGTTTCTATGTTTCCTGATGAATGGAGGTGCAAAAACACTTCTTACTTGACGGATTTCACCTTGATCTTTGGAGGGCACCTGAACAGCCATTCTACAAAGTGCCCAAATTCCCAACTACTCAAGATATCGACCCCACTCAGGGAAAGGTCTTGCACAAAAAAGATGTGGGTTTTTGTGTTCCCTCATGAATGGAGATGCAGAAACACTTCTCAGGTGACGGATTTCGCCTTTGTCTTTGGAGTACACCTGAACAGACATTCTACAAAGTGCCAGAATTCCCAATTACACAAGTCATCGGCCACAGTCAGGGAAAAGTCGTGTTCAAAAAAGATGTGGGTTTTTGTGTTGCCTCATGAATGGAGATGCATAAACACTTCTTACTTGATACTTTGTCTTCGGAGGGAACCTGGACGACCATTCTTCCAAATGCCAAAATCCCCAATTAAGTCAGTTAGCGTCCCCAGTCAGGGAAAGGTTGTGTTCAAAAAAGATGGGAGTTTCTTTGTTCCCTCATGAATGGAGATTTCTTACTTCATGCATTCCGCCTGGTCTTGGGAGCACCATGACAGCCATTCTATGGAAATCCTCAAATAAGCCAATAAGTGTCCCAACTCAGGGAAATGCAGTCTTCAAAAAATATGTGGGTTTCTATGTTCCCTTATGAATGGAGATGCAGAAACACTTCCTACTTGACAGATTTCGCCTTTGTCTTTGAAGAGCACCTGAACAGACATTCTACAAAGTACCAATATTCCCAATTATGCAAGTCATCGTCACCACTCAGGTAAAGGTCGTGTTAAAAAAAGATAAGTGTTTCTAGGTTCCCACATGAATGGAGATGCAGAAACACTTCTTACTTGACCGATTCCACACTTCTCTTGGAAGGGCACCTAGATGACCATTCTTCCAAATGCCAAAATCCCTAATTAAGCCAGTGAGCATCCCCACTCAGGGAAAACTATGTTCAAAAAAGATGGGGGTTTCTGTGTTGCCCTGTGATTGGAGATTCAGAAATATTTCTTAATTGACAGATTCGGCATTTCTCTTGGAAGGGCACCTTGACGACCATTTTACCAAAAGTCAAAATCCCTAATTACGCAAGAAATCATCCACACTCAGGGAAATGTTGTGTTTGAAAAAGATGTGAGTTTCTATGCTCCCTCATGAATGGGGATGTAGAAACACTTCTTATTTGACGGATTTCACCTTCGTGTATGGAGGGCACCTTGAAGACCATTCTTCCAAATGCTAAAATCCCCAGTTACGCAAGAAATCGTCCCCACCCACCTTGATGCATTCCGCCTTTCTTTTGGATGGGCACCTAGATGACCATTCTTCCAAATGCCAAAATCCCCAATTAAGCCAGTTAGGGTCCCCAATCTGGGAAAGGTCGTGTTAAAAAAAGATGTGGGTTTCTGTGATCCGTCATGAATGGAGATGCAGAAACACTTCTTACTTGACGGATTCCGCCTTTGTCTTTGCAGGGCACTTGGACGACCATTCTTCGAAATGCCAAAATCTCCAATTAACCCCAGTCAGTGTAGCCACTCAGGTAAAGTTCGTGATTCAAAAAGATGTCGGTTTCTGTGATCCCTCATGAAAGGAGATGAATGGAGATGCAGAAACACTTCTTACTTGCTGGATTCTTCCTTTGTCTTTGAAGGACACATGAACAGACATTCCACAAAGTGCCAAATTCCCAATTATGTAATTCATCGGCCACAGTCAGGGAAAAGTCATGTTCAATAAAAATGTTGGTTTCTGTGTTCCTCCTTGAAAAAAGAAGAAGAAACACTTCTTACTTGACCGATTCCTCCTTTCTCTTGGAAGGGCATCTAGACAATCATTCTTCCAAATGCCAAAATCCCCAATTAAGCCAGTGAGCGTCCCCACTCAGGGAAAGCTGTACTCAAAAAAGATGGGGGTTTCTGTGTTGCCCTGTGATTGGAGATTCAGAAATATTTCTTACTGATGGATTCCGCCTTTCTCTTTGGAGGGCACATGGACAACAATTCTACCAAATGTTCAAATCCCCAGTTATACAAGAAATCATCCACACTTAGGGAAATGTCGTGTTCAAGAAAGATGTGTGTTTCTGTTTTCCCCCTGGAAAGGGGAAGCAGAAACACTTTTTACTTGATGCATTCTGCTTTTCTCTTGGATGGGCACCTAGATGACCATTCTTCCAAATGCCAAAATCCCCAATTAAGCCAGTGAGCGTCCCCAATCTGGGAAATGTCGTGTTCAAGAAAGATGTGGGTTTCTGTATTCCCTGATGAAAGGAGATGCAGAAACACTTCTTACTTAATTTATTCCACCTTTCTCTCTGGAGGGCACATGGGCGACAATTCTACCAAATACCAAAATCCCCAATTAAGCAAGTCAATGTCCCCACTCAGGAAAAGGTCGTGATTCAAAAAGATGTGGGTTACTGTGTTCCCTCATGAATGGAGATGCAGAAACACTTCTTACCTGATGGATTCCACCTTTGTCTTGGGAGGGCACCAGGACAGCTATTGTAAGTAAAGTCAAAATCCCCAAACAAGCCAATTAGTGTCCCCACTCAGGGAAATCTCATCTTCAAAAAAGATGTGGGTTACTGTGTTCCCTCATGAATGGAGATGCAGAAAAACTTCTTATTTGAAGGAATTCCGCCTTTGTCATTGGAGGGCACCTGGACGATCATTCTTCCAAATGCCAAAATCTCCAATTAAGCCAGTGAGCTTCCCCAATCTGGGAAATGTCGTGTTTAAGAAAGATGTGGGTTTCTGTGGTCCCTCATGAATGGAGATGCAAAAACACTTCTTACTTGACAGATTCCGCCTTTTTCTTGGCAGGGCACCTGGAAAACCATTCTACTGAATGTCAAAATCCCCAATTAAGCCAGTCATCATCCCCACTCAGGGAAAAGTCATGTTGAAAAAAGATGAGGGCTTATGTGTTCCCTCATGAATGGAGATGCAGAAACACTTCTTCCTTGAGGGATTCTGCCTTTCTCTTGGGAGTGCACCTGAACAGACATTATAAAAGTACCAATGTTCCCAATTACTGCAAGAAATCGTCCCCACTCAGTTAAAGGTCGTGTTCAAAAAAGATGTGGGTTTCTTGGGAGGGCACCGGGACAGCCATTCTACGGAAAGCTAAAATCCCCAAATAAGCTAGTAAGCATCCCAAGTCAGGAAAATGTCATCTTCAAAAAAGATGTGGGTTTCTGTGTTCCTTCATGAAAAGAGAAGCAGAAACACTTCTTACTTGACAGATTCCACCTTTGTCTTGGGAGCACCTCTGAACAGACATTCTCCAGAATGACAATATCGCCAATTATTCAAGTCAGGGTCCCCAATCAGGGAAAGGTCATGTACAAAGAAGATGTGGGTTACTGTGTTCCCTCATGAACGGAGATGCAGAAATACTTCTTACTTGACAGATTCCGCCTTTCTCTTGGGAGGGCACCTGGAAGACCATTCTACTGAATGCCAAAATCCTCAATAAAGCCAGTCATCATGCCCACTCTGATAAATGTCGTGTTTCAAAAAGATGTGGGTTTCTGTGTTTCCCTGTGAAGGAGAAGCAGAAACACTTCTTTCTTGATGAATATCGCCTTTATCTTGGGAGGGCACCGGGACAGCCATTCTACGGAAAGCTTAAATCAACAAATAAGCTAGTAAATGTCCCCACTCAGGGAAATGTCATGTTCAAAAAAGATGTGGGTTTCTCTGTTCCCTCATGAATGGAGATGCAGATTCCGCCATTGTCTTGGGAGCACCTCTGAAAAGCCGTTCTCCAGAAGGACAAAATCGGCAATTATGCAAGTCAGGGTTTCCAATCAGGGAATGGTCGTGTACAAAGAAGATGTGAGTTTCTGTGTTCCCACGTGAATGGATATGCAGAAACACTTCTTACTTGAGGGATTCCGCCTTTGCCTTGGGAGAGCACCTGAAAAGCAATTCTACAAAGTGTCACAATTTCCAATTACTCAAGTCATTGTCAGCAATCAGGAAAAGGTTGCTCCCTCATGAATGGAGATGCAGAACCACTTCTTACTTGATGGATTCTGCCTTTGTCTTGGAAAGGCACCATGGCAGCCATTCTACCAAAGACTAAAATTCCCAAATAAGCCAGTAAGCATCCCCACTCAGGGAAAAGTTGTGTTCAAAGAAGATGTGGGTTTCTGTGTTCCCCCTTGAAAGGAGAATCAGAAACGTTTCTTACTTGACAGATTCTGCCTTTCCCTTGGGAGAGCACCAGGACAGTCATTCCATGGAAGAATAAAATACCCAAATAAGACAATAAGTGTCCCCACTCAGGGAAAGGTCGTGTTCAAAAAAGATGTGAGTTTCTCTGTTTCCTCATGAACAAATAAGCAGAAACACCTTACTTGAGGGATTCTGCCTTTCTCTTTTGAGGGGACCTGAACAGATATTCTACGAAGTGCCAAAATTCCCAATTACGCAAGTCATCGTCCCCACTCAGGAAAAGGTTGTGTTAAAAAAGATGTGGCTTTCTGTATTCCCCCGTGAAGGGAGATGAAGAAATATTTCTTACTTAATGAATTCTGCCTTTGTTTTGGGAGGTCAGCTGAACAGACACTCTACAAAGTGCCAAAATCCCCAATTACGCAAAAAATCGTCCCCACTAAGGGAAAGGTTGTGTTCAAAAAAAGTGTGGGTTTCAGTGATTCCTCATGAATGGAGATGCAGAAACACTTCTTACTTGATGCATTCTGCCTTTGTCTTTGGAGGGCACATGGACGACCATTCTACCAAATGACAAAATCCCCAATTACACAAGAAATCGTCCCAACTCAGGGAAAGGTTGTGTTCAAAAAAGATGTGGGTTTCTGTGTTTCCTCAGGAATAAAGATGCAGAAACACTTCTTAGCTGACGGATTTCGCCTTCGTTTTTGAAGGACACCTGAACAGACATTCTACAAAGTGCCAAAAATCCCAATTACGCAAGTCATCGGCCAAAGTCAGGAAAAGGTTGTGTTCAAAAAAGATGTGCCTTTTTGTGTTCCCTCATGAATGGAGATGCAGAAACACATCTTCCTTGCCAGATTAAGCCTTGTCTTGAGAGGGCACCACGACAGCCATTCTATGAAATGCTAAAATCCCCAAATAAGCCAGTAAGTGTCCTCTCTCAGGGAAATGTCGTGTTCAAAAAAGATGTGGTTTCTGTGTTTCCTCATTAATGGAGATGCAGAAACACTTCTTACTTGATGGATTCCGTATTTGTCTTTAGAGTGCACCTGAACAGATATTCAACAAAGTACCAATATTCCCAATTAAGATACTTAAGATGGCCGCGGTGAGGGAGCCTGTTTAGAGCCGGAGCTGGTAGGATGGGCGGAACGAGGTGAGCTAGTCCAGGGCAATGGGGCTCAGTTTAGTCCGGTTCACCAGGGACATTGGCCAGGGGAACCTTCCCCCCACCTGAAGAGGGCTTTTTTACCCTCCGGGACATCGTGGTGAGGGAGAGCCAGCGGCTGGAAAGTCCCCGGCGGGAAGTGGTGTCGGCGTGGGCTCCATGTTGGCGGCGGGGGCGGACTCCACGAGCGAGCCTGGTTCGCCGCTGGCACTGGCCAGGGGAACCTTCCCTCCACTTGAAGAGGGCTTTCTTACCCTCTGTGACATCGTGGTGGGGGAGAGCCAGCGGCTGGAGGGCGCCTGCGGAGAGCGACGATCGTGTGGGCGCCATGTTGGCGGCGGCGGATTCCCCGGGCCTTCCCCTTGCGAAGGCCGAGACAGCGGAATGCGGTGCACCAGCAACACTTTGGAGTCTGATGCTGGCGGGACCGGCGTGGACTTTGGATTTGCCGGGGCGTCGCTTCACGAGATGGAGCCAGTGGAGGCCGGCAGCGATGATGCCATTGGGATGCTACAATGGCAGAGGCCTTTTGGTGATCTGGCCGGCCCTGAGGCAACCCCTCTGCAGGCGCCTTCTGGGCCTTTGGGCTTTTAGGGCGCCGAACTGAGATCGTGGAGGAGCGGCTGGGGGTCCATGGCTTCATGGCTGCTAGTATACTATCAAACGCTGGACGCTGGCCTGAGTTGGGGGAGATGCTGTGGCTATGGATGATGGTCAGACTGGTTGAAGAGGAGTGTGCCTCCCCCCTGTGGATTTGGGGGTTAGACTGACCAGGCCAGTCTACAATTAGGCCAGGCTGGCCATATATTTTAAATCTATCCCAATGGCTTTATTATTCTCCCCCTATCACTCCCCTCCCTATTATTCTATTATTCCGCCCTTTTCCAGCAATTAAGCCCTTTCATTTCCAGACTGACCAACTTCCCTCCGTCCCTCCACCCTCCCTCACTGGACTCTAAAAATGTATGCATAGGGATAGGAATCTTGAGTAAGCTGAATACTTTAGCAGTGAAATGTCTAAAAATGTTTAAAGATTTTTGCAATGCAAGCAATGTGGACTATGTCATCATACGCAGCATGACGCTCTTTCAAAAATAAATAAGACCATATATGGCATAGACTGGGAAGTCTGTCAAAATTATTGGGAGATAGAACTCAAAATTATTTGTTGGGAAAGGCAATAAAGAGAGGTATTTAGCTTTTAGCTAGGTCTGTGTTCATCAAAGGATTCCAATTTTAGATGACATTTGCAGAGCCATTTGTTTCATTGTGTTTTGTTCTCTTCAAGGTAATAAATATATCAAGCAGACAGGATTGTTAACCTTGAAAATTGGCCGCCATTGGCAGAACACCACAGTTGTTCCAAAATTTGTCTTTTTAATAACAGAAAGTATTGAAGAAGAGGGAAAGATGTTGATCCAGAAGAGAAAAAAGAGCAAAACAAAAGAGGCTTAGTCTTTTATTGAAATAGGTGGCATTATCCATCACTTAATTTACCCAAGGATTCCTAATCTAAACATCAATTGACACATTCAAAGCAGAATATCAGAGAGGGACCCACGCCGGTCGGCTATGTTAAACTGGGACACGAGGCAAAACTAAGCACATTTGACCCTTCCTTTGCTTTCGAATGTCTATTGAGTCCTATTATAACAGTTAACAGTTTGTGATGTCATCCTTGGCATGTAGAATCACCAAGAGGTAGGGTAACAATGGAAGAATATCCTAGGACGTTCTGTGGATATTTTCAGAAGGGGATATAATAGGAGTAAGAAGGCATTTAAGTTCACTTGTAAGAAGAGAATGAATTGAGGGAAGGGGAAGGGAAGGGAAAGGAAGAGAAGAGAGGAGAAGAGAAGAGAAGAGAAGAGAAGAGAGGAGAAGTGAAGAGA
>JANHFO010003722.1:53327-71967 GCA_032468095.1 Pareas carinatus
ACTGCATTCTACTTCTGTTGACAGTTGGCTGCCAGTAAGTTCAGCAGTTCGAGTCCCACTAACTCAAGGTTGACTCAGCCTTCCATCCTTCCGAGGTCGGTCCAATGAGAACCCAGATTGTTGGGGGCAATATGCTGATTTCTGTAAACCGCTTAGAGAGGGCTATAAAGCACTGGGAAGCAGTATATAAGTCCAACTGCTATTGCTATTGCTGTTGTCTTATTTCAAAGACTATATATAAATAGTTTAGTTTGGGACTATAGTATCTTTGTGAATGTTTTTTCTCTACACAAGGCTTAGATTGTCTCCAAAGGTCTAGAAAATTTGCAGGTTGAGATGTGACCCGGCTTCTCTGTATTCAATCCACAACACTGAATTATCCTCTGGATCCTGACCTTTATTTTACTATTTTTGTGTTAGAAAGCTTTCTCGTTCCTTTTGGTCCTTTTCCTTTTCATTCTCTGTGGGTTGTCTTTTAATCAATTTTGTTTCTATTGTTTAATTCTTACTCTCTAGCAGTTATTTTAAGTATGGTATTTATATTTTTATGTTTGCTGTTCTTATTAGATATGGTTTTGAAATACTTCTGAAAATTACTGTAACTGCTCGTGGAACCTTTTTGTTCTGAAAATTAATATACATATTATTTAGTACTACTATCAATAGTAGTATTATACAAATCTACTGGGGGGAAAATTAACCTAACCAGAATAAGCACAAGAAACTAAAAATCTGACAATTCAGTTTTTGTGTGTAATATATCTGTTTTCCTAAATTATTATATACACAGATTATCAAATTGCACTACAGTTTACCAATCCAGACATTCATTTATTTGTGTGAATATTGCTAATGCTCATTATAACTTGCCACCATAAATGTTTATGGAAATATTATTATCAATCATCAATTCTTGACTTTCTGTGACATATTTTTCAGGGGATTTGGAAGGCAAAGTGAAATGGCTGGATAATTTTAAAAAAATTAAACAGCTTCAGGAAATTATAATTTGGCCTTCTCTTTGGGATCAAGACAAAAGACATTTTGTTCCTGAGGTATGCAATTTCTTGATTAGCACAGAACATGTTATACTATGGTCTTTAATCTTTTGCACCAAAGAATTATCATACAAATGGAGTAAAAGGTTCTAACCATTATCACATAGTGCGGAACAGTCTACCTTCATGGCAGATATTGAATGTATTATCTATTGATTATTTGTTTCAAATGATTGATCACAGTAAGAGCTATAAAGTTTGAAGGTTCCCTAGGCAAGGATGCTCGTGGAGACTCTGAAACAAAAATCTTGTATTTTCACCCCTTCAGTCCCTGCCCCATCCTCCAGTTGCTTTATAGCATTCCTTAATGTTTGTATATGGTATACTATAATTATACTCGGCATTTTCATTTCTTTTGCCAGCCTCCAAGAGAAGAAAGCATGACCAGATCCATGCTGATTCTTCTTAAAAAAACAAATATGTGTGTGTGTTGTTGAAGTCAGAAGCCCTGATCTTTTTTATTAGCATGGGCTAATAAAGCAGGTGTTATACATTGGTGCTTAACAACTTTGTATTGTGAAGTTTGCATAGGAGATTTGATTCCTGTAGCCTTTAACAGTATGATAGTGTATTAGTTTGTTTTCTATTAACATCTACCTTGTCATTTATTTTCTTTACACTTTGAAATAAAAATTCACTTCTTATCAATTTAGTGGCCTTTTCTGACTTCCTTTTTCCTCATCTTAAGTCTCTCAAGTACATGCTAAGAGATAATTCACAGGAGAACATCTTGTCACCTACAAAGAGATCACTTGTTTTTGAAGGGCGATTAATACTTACAGGTAAATACAATATTTCATATTTGGCAGGCATATTAGACAGTACACAAAATGAAATAGCTTCAAGCCTCATGAAAGAACAGAAAAAAGGCTTAACAAAATGAGGCACAGAACAAATGTTATCCAGGCAGAATTTCTAGCTCATTTTTGTGTCCAATTCTGCACATTTACTAACACACTATTGAATAAAAGTACATGATCATAGTTTGAAATCAGAGCATTAGTCATAGAAAATTGGGTTTTCCATAAATACCATCAATGTTAATTATTCAGAGAGTTCATAAAATCAAGACAAATGACCAAGAAAATCTCCAACAGGTGTTCCCTAGCTTGTATGCAAGTGTTCCCAGGATTGATTCAGTGGTCTATTAAATTATTAATTCTTGAGAAATTCTCTTTTTTTTTAGCCTGTTATGGGTGCAACTCCTTTCTCTTAACCTGTTCTCTCATATCATGGGCCTGGATTTTTTTTCCCTGATGAAAGGGGCAGTTACTGTGGAACTTCAGACCTGAAATCCATAGTGTGCTCTAAACTAAAGCTACTTCTGCTGCTACCAGTGCTTTGCAACCATTTACTTAATTCAATCTTGTAGATAAACTTGCAAGTATTTTTACATGAGGATCTGTTTTTACACTGTAATCCATATACCGTGGTACCACTGTGGCTGATATGAATGTTCAATAATGCAAATATAAATTTAATCTATTTATACTTTTAAAGTTGTAAAATGTTAATAGGAAGAAGCTGTTTTTCTTCCAATTTCCTCATGCAAAAAAAGGATATTATAAAATCAAGGATGTATTGGTTAGAAAAAGTTACATACATTTCAACACCTTCCAAAGTTTTTATGTTAGATTTGCCAAAATCAAGAGGTGGCGAGGAGCTCAGAAAATAGTTTTGTTTTTAATATACCTGTATCACAGATCACCTTTTATTTGCTCTGCAGAATCTATGAGATTTACTGACGTCTATCTGTTCCTGTTTGATGATTTACTATTAATTACAAAACCTAACCGATATAAAAAGGTAATAAATTAAAAGAAGGAAAGAAAGAAAAAATCAGCTGCTGTTGTATTTATATTCATTTTGATTTGTTAGGAACAGGAAGAGTTGTGGATAACTGGTATGGCAATTATTTAATTATCAAAGAATTCAGCAGAGGGCTATGGAATTAAACTATGTCCTTTTGCAGAAAATTACCTGATTTATTTTCAGAACTGTTTCATTTAGCACTTGGAATTTTCTCCCTTTGTTTTGTTTACTGAGGCAGTTTCTGATAGAGAGCACATATTGCTAACGTTTACAGACATACCTTACCAAAGAAGACCATTGTTTGCTTACATGGAGGAATCACTTTTTGGAATGGCCCCCAACCTCTGGTGTTCACCTTCAGTGCCACTCTGATCAACAACTTTCAAATCAGCAGGAGTCAATCTTAAGAAGATGGGGAAATATCATAGATCAAAGAGCAGATGGCAGACAGAAATAAAGAATTTTCAATAGTCTAAACATGTCTTGGTAGAAAGAAATCCTTAGAAATTCTGGGAAAACAGACCTACTGAAATGCAAAGACTAAGATTAGCTGTGCTTACTAAATACATAGGGAGGGATGAAGCTTATCCTTGAAGATCAACCTTAAAGAGAAAAAACACTCTTGTAAAGCATACACTAAAGCCATTGGTTTATTCTTTGAGGTGAGTTAGCCTCCCAGAATAGAAAAGCTTTAAGGGTTGCCATGATACAAGTCAAATTTTTGGAGGACCTGTAATACCTGCTTATGTCAACCATGTTTGCTTTTAGGATTTGGTTCCATACTTTCAATATCTTCTATTTCATTGTGCATAATAGTTATTACAGCTTGGCTGAAGGATATTAGATGAGAACTCCTCTTGGGTCTCTTCACAATAGGTAGTAAATATAGTTAATATTAATAATTAGGGAATGTTTCTGGCTTATGTCAAAAGCTTGTCAAAGTGTGACCAATATGGTTCTAGTTGTAATCATGAACAAGGTCTAGTGGCCTGGTCCAAACATAATGCTATGATTTCTTGATCATGATGATTCACATATCTCATTAAGCCAAAAAATCACATTATGATTTAATATGTTATATAAAGCCAGCCACTCATTATAGAGTTTTTGATAGAAGCAGGAAGTGGCCCTAGTTCTTCATATTAGTAGCTTGATTTATACATCAATTTCACATTGCTGGTTTTAAACAATTTTGTCTTTTCTTTTTCTTCCTTTCTCTTGTCCCTGAACATGCCCAAACTTGTGTCAGTATGTGTTTCTGAGCTAGTTGGCTGTTTCCTTCCCAAAATAGTTAGCTTCCTTTTCGTCCATTCCATCTGCCTCCCATTAATTGACCTGTATAGGTTAACTAAACTATAACATAAAGTAGAGGATTTAAGATGAGCTTGCTAGCTCTTCCTAAAGTCTCTATTTCAGTGGCAACTATGGGCAGGGATATCAAAATTGGCAAGAACATCGCTATAAAGGCCTTAACTCTTTTGAAGTATATGTACTATAAATGCCAGGCCTTGCATCACAACACTGTCTCTATCAACTTGTCATTTTTGACACCAGCCCCACACTACTGTTTATTTCTATTTATTTATCTCAAAGGATCCTTTTTCCTATGTCCTGTAATTTAGGTACTTACTTTAATTTGAATCTTTCCTGCTTTCCCTGCAACCATGGATTGCAAATGTTTTTCATTTCATTTCAGAAATTTGACCTGAGTTTAACATCAACTTGTTCTTTCTTCAGTCTGGAGTTGCAATCTTTGCTCGAAGAAGGTGGTAACTGCATAGTACTTGACCAGCCTATTCCATTAGATAGAATGATGGTAAAAAATATTGATTCATTCCATATAACAGGTATGTTAAATGCTTTACAATTGCTTAGCCAGAGATTTTAACAATTGTGTATGTCATATATACAATAATTTTTGAGAGTATGGTCATCTAAATCAGCCCTCTTTAAAGCATTTAGAAAGTGTGAAGCTTTTTCAGAAATGCCTACTTCCATTGCAAAGCATCTAAACAGTCATTGTATGCATGTAACAACTTGTAAGTAATGAATAGAATTCATATAATACTGAACAACAGATGGCATGTACTGTATTAAGGATTTGATTTTAGCAGTGTAGTCAGGAAGAAGCAAAACTGATGAGACAAACCCACAATTTAACACTAACATATGGTATTCATTGTTAAACTATGAGTGTCAAACATAAGGCCTGCGGACCAAATCCAGCTCATGGCCTCCTTAAATTCGGCCCACAGGGCCCCCCTTGAGTGGGGGATTCACCTGGGGCAGCAGTGGGGGAGGCAGGTGTGGTTGCACGGGTGTGGCCACTGCAGGGGGGGCTGGGCAGCCCATGACAGTCATGGGAGTGGTGGCAATGGTCCTCAATGAAATTGAGTTTGACGCCCCTGATCTAAACTATCTATTCTTATTGCACTCTTTTCATGTGAAAATGAACTTTTTCCAAAATGAATTTTATGTTACTCACTTTCAAATAAATCGGTATGATATTTGAGTTCTCCATTTTCTATGTCCCCAACATATATTAGTATGAAGCTATTATTCACCACTGGTAGAGGTTTGATACCCCTATATACAGTATAGTGCATCTGACTGTGATATGATTATTATATCTCCTCAACATTTGATTAATTAAATACTATTATGGGGATTACAGTGATACTTATATCACAAGCAGTCATATATGTATAAAACCAGCTTCAACTCTTAAAAGTGTAATCTATTTTGCCTGGTGTGTAGAGACAGAGATATTTATGGTCAAATATATGACCAGCAGAGGAAAAAATGAGGCACTAGTATGCCCATTCCTTAGAATAGCAATAAGTATACAGATAATTAAAATGGAAATGGAAATTCTTTCAAATTCAGACTTAATACAATCTGTTCTATTAATACAATCTATTATATTTGAAAGTAGTGACTCAGACAGTTCCGAGATTAAATATCATCACTTATAGAAGAACCCTTTTCTTAATATTGATGAAAATGCTAGTATCCTCTTCACAGCAATTTCTTTGATGATGAAACATGGGTGGCTATTAGTAACAGAAGTGATATTACATGAGCAAGAACCAGGTGGGAGAAAATGGGATCTCCAGAGTGTGTGTGATATTGCACTTTAATTTCCTCGGAGAACTTCGTACTTAGTACTCAACACTGACTTTCATGGATATTTTGGGAAAGCTTTTTTTTTTTTACCATTTAGGACCACTTTTTAGGCATGCATGTATATATTGTATCTTGGGTTTATCATCTCTTTTCCTCAACAGTAAGCTTCAAGGAAAAGAAATCAGTTGAAAAATCTCAATTGATTTCATAAAATTCCAGAAGGACTCCATGAAATTAGCCGAAGTCATTGTTACTTCTACTATAAAAGAAAGCTAGCTGAACATTCTATTGAAGTTTTTTACTGAATTATCTGCATGTACATCAGCAGCAGTTAAATATTCCTGTTAAAAACTGAAAGGCAGATATTCATTGTTTATAGAAATTTGGGATGAAACTATATCATGTGTCTATATTTCCTTAGCTTTGGGACTACGAAATGCTTTTTTAATACAGCATGAAAATAGATATCAACAATGCATAGGTGTCTATTTACTTCAAGCACAAACAGAGGTATCCAAGGTAGGCATTTTACTTTGGAAATGTTTCTTGAAAGCATAAAATGTATTCATGCTGTAGTATGAACTACTTTGATGGAGAAGATGGTACTTCTTGCCTTGAAATAGTGCTGGTGCCCCTCTCCTCAAGAGACAGGCCAGTTTTCAATAACTATCATTCAGTTTACTTTCTTCTTTCCGGGAAAAGTTGTTGAGAAAACAGTGAGCCTGCAGTTGATGGGAACTCTTGATGAAATGAATTATATAGAATGATTATGACCAGGTTTCAGCCATGATTTAGTATTGAGGCAGCTTGGGTTGTCCTCATAGATGGCCTGCAGAGAAACCAGGATGGAGGCAATGCATCCATCCATGTGCTTTTTGATCTCTCAGTGGCTTTTGATATTGTTGACCATGGTATTCTTCCGAGATGCCTCCATGGACTGACTATGGTGGCATCATTTTATGGTGATTCTCTTCCTTTTTCCAGAGCCAGCTTCAATCAGAATTAACTGGGGGGAAGAGTAAACTCTTGCCCATCTTTTGTAGAGTGCCACAGAGTTCTACTCTGTTCCCTTTTTTCAACATCCACATGAAACTGCTAGGTTCAGTATCAATATATGAATAATGCCTAATTATTTCTTTACCCTGAGCTGTCTAAGTTGTCAAAATTCCATCCCGCTGGAGTCTGTGCCAGTTTGAATGGGGAGGAATTCACTCCTACCAAGGGCAACTTGCTCTGAGTATTTAGGCAGCTCCGATCCTAGGCAGCTTTGACCTTGCATGAAATTGCACTTCCTCATTTCAATGAGCAGGTGGCTGCTGTGGCCAGGAAGTCCTTTGCATAGCTTCATCTGGTACATCAGTTATGTCCTATCCTGTATCAAAAAGCCCACCAGACAAGGAATTATACCCTTGCATGCTCTGTGTGACATTGCCCTAGAAGACCACTCAGAAGCTTCAACTGAGCCAGAGAATAATGGCATGGGCAGTGATGAAATTGCCTGCATGCCATGTAATATCTCTGCTTTATGAACTGCATTAGTTTCCTGTTTGGTTCCTGGTGCCACTAAAGGAATTGCTATTAACTATAAAGCCCTTTATGGTACAGCACTCAATTATTTGAGGGACTGCCCCTCCCCTATAGCATTTGCCCAGCCAATTTAATCTAGCAGTCGTTGAACAACGGCCTTTCATTAAACAATGCTATCTACTGGGACTCTAGAAACATGCTTTCTCTGTAGTAGCACTTGTGATATGTAGTGAGTTCCCCCTCTCTCCCCGCCCCCAAGATCCAGTTAGCTCCTACCCTATTTTAGTTTTGAAGGGTCTCTCACCCTTTAGCATGTGAGTGAAGCTTTCTTTGGATTGTGCAGGTTGTTTCTCTTTTGTTTCTGTCTGGCTTTTGTCATTCTTGCTTTTTTCTCCCCTTTCTGATGTTTTTATTTGTGAGCTACCCAGACTCATTGGGAGTTAGGTGGCATGCAAATTCAATAAATAAATTGCAAACAATAATTTAAAACATTTGTTTTTTTTCTCAGAAAACATGGCTGTCCCAGATAGAAATAGCAATCACCAATTATATACGAAGAAATCATCTTTCAAAAACTTCATTCTTCAATACACTTGCTGAATCCTCTGAAATTTAGCTGTAACTAAAGTTACATGTTTTTACTTTTTTAATGTTTTGAATTTTTAAAGAAAATTGTTAAAATATTTTGAAACCTTTTTGAAACTGGAGTATACTTTACTAGAAGAGAGTTCAGGAGCTAATTTGTATAAACATACACAAGCATTAATGTTACTATGACCTTTGGTTCATCTGCATTTACTAATAAACATAAATGGAAAAAATAAGAATATTGAGTGCCATTAAACTAATAAATTTAACTTATCTTCAAGCTTAATATTTTTTTATCAAACCTCAATACTGCTTGTCAAAGAGAGAAAAGGCTGCCTAAAAATCAGTGACAATAAAAAAATCTGAAGATAATAGTGATGAAGACAAAGCAAAGATGAATAGTGAGAAAGAAAAAACAATTTTATAATATGCAACGCTAATGTGGCCACAAAAATTAAGAAAATCATTGGAATGGTGTAGAGATGAATTTAATCATATTTGTCATTTGTTATAATAAACTGGCCAATGAAGAAATGGTACCTAGCAAAAATCTCCTGGTAGAACTTGATTCTACTTTGAGGGACTTTAAAATTCAGAAAAAAAACCATGAAATTATCTAATTGTCAAGTAAAACTCAAGAAGGTAGATACTTAATAGCAGAACTAAGACTTAAAAAAACTCCATATAACTCTAGAGGCACTGATTCTTCCTTTCTGCACTAGAGAGATACTTAGGCATAAAATATAAACGGGGCTTTTTAAAAGGTTCATTTTTTCGGACAGAACTATTAGCAAATAGATTCACGATAAAGCTTTGAAATGTTTGTATCTTGGTTAACATCAAACAATGGAAAAACAGCTTATTTGCTAGGATTCATTTGATACACTGATGACTATACACAAATTAATAGCAACAGGACTTTATGGCTGCAAAGTTTTTCTGAAGCAACCATACTAATAGAAAAAGGAACAAAAATGCCACAAAATATGATTTATGAGTTTAGTAACAAATTTATTACTATGGGTAAAAAAGTTTAGAAGCTGTCAGACATTTGACAACCAGGTTAATTAGAATTTCTTTTATTGAAAACTGCTTCAAAGCCATGGGTAGAAATAACCCTATATATAATGGCAGGTTAATTGACAATATGACTTTTGATTTATAATTTGAAAATGTTTTTAAGCGATCTACTTGGTAGTACCTAAGTAACTTTGATTGGTTTTGAGAAGCTAAGAAATAACCATCTGTTATTTTGGATGGAAGATCATTGGGAAATACCAACATTGAAGAGAAGCTGAAAGGGGGGGGGGAGGAAAACTTGGATGAAGAAGAAACCACTTCTGTATTGCTTATTTATTCAAAACTCTTTATAACCCACCATCCTGAAGCATTTGAGGCAAAATGAAACACCGCACAAATACAGTATGTTCAAAAAGTTGTTAGGAGATGAACATAGCTTTTTTACGGTTGACAGCACATATACTATTACTTAAATATACAAAAATCCATTATAAATCTTCCATATAATGCATCACTCATTAGGTCCATTCATCTCCCTTGGCAATTAATAAAGATGCTTTGGCAGAGGTTTTCTAACTGTGGTCCAGGGACCCCTTGGGGTCCATGACAAGTTGCCAGAGGGTCCCCAGGCAGGTCAAGAAAAATTTGGAAAGTCATACACGTGAATTGTCGATTAGAAATTCGTTGAATTTGTGAGAATGGGATTTGCCATGTAGCAACGACATGTTTTGGGGTCCACAGCTTGAAAAAGTTTGAAAACCTTTGTGCTAAGGGATGCTACAGTAAAAAAATTAATTTAAATGTTTGATGAAACTGCTACTAAAAATACTTTCATATGAATAGCACACCAAGACTCTGAATTAATTAACTTCTCATATAGGCTCTCTAGTTCATAAAACACATCCAATGATGTTATATCTCCACTCTGCCATGTATATACTTGGCACTCACACATTAGAGAAATTGGTTCTACAGACTTATAGCAATACTAGATAACGCATGACCGGTTGGATCATTGTTTCAGAGGTATTTCCTTGCTGAAACAGAATGACCAAGGGAAAAAAGTAGTAGGATCTGAAGCAACTTCCAATGTCCTGCTGGCTTGAATGCAGCCGATTGTCCTTTGGTAGCAGATCGCTAGGGCAGAACTAATGTACTGAAACTCCAAGCAGTGCCATAGCAGCACTGAAGTGACCATAAATTTGCCAAATGTCAATCCCACAGAAGTCATGGATCCCAGACTTTGGATGCATTCTGTACGTCATCTGAATTGCAAGATGGGAAACAAATAAATTTGATAAATAATAATAAATAAATGTTAGCCCATTTGAGGTACCTTGGTTCAAAACCTGTTGCCAATGTTGCAGTCAGTTAAAGGCTACAAAACACATGAGTTTTAGTAATACAAGCAACTGAAATTTTTATAGAAACTATTAAACCCAAAGAACTGTTCAGTAAAAATAATGATAATCACTTAAAAGAGCAATTTCATTATACAGAATAAAGCAGCAAATTCAATCTTGCCACAACCAAAATATGTCATAGTTGAAGCATTCCACTAATATGTGAAATGGAGATAAATAGGTTTGACATATACAGCAGATAGCTTTCCATACCAGCAAAAATGTACCAAAACAGTCATTGCAAATCCTCTATTAGAAGTTTTTAATTTTATTTTCAGCCCAATAATAGAATACAAAAGTAATATTTCCATAAGTATCCACCCATGAGTTTCATACATAATTAGTGATTAGTCCTTTTTCTCACTACTCAGCTTCCATCACTTTCCAAATGCAGAGTTTAGGAATTACAGTGCATACTGAACTAAACTCTTCAACATTATAAGGCACGACTACATGACTACAAGTCATAAACACACCACTTAAAGAAGGACTTAAGAGAATTCACCTGATAAAAATTGCCATGCAAGACTATCTAAAGATAATGTGAATGTAAAGATTCACTTGAAAAAGAAGTGCAATCTTATGTAGATAAAGCTACATTTGTAAATTTAAGATAAGCACAGAAATTCTTTAAGTCTAATTTATACAATATACATACCCCACCCCAATAAGCATTATGCACAATATTCACATCTGCAACCATAATAAACCAATAGTTAAAAAGAGGCCAATAGGACAATACAATTTGTGGCACACTTCCATTATAGCATAATAGCATTTGTCAATTTCTTGTCATGAGCACTGGAAATAGAGGCTAAATTAATGACATGTAAATATTAACAGCAGCCAATGTGACACATACAGC
This sequence comes from Pareas carinatus, assembly GCA_032468095.1. NCBI lineage: Eukaryota > Metazoa > Chordata > Lepidosauria > Squamata > Pareidae > Pareas > Pareas carinatus. The sequence goes on from JANHFO010003722.1 coordinate 64,727, forward strand.
TGATATAGATCAAACATTATGATTAGGAACAGTTGTATAATTTAATTTTTCTCCAATACCTACAGGTTTGTAGAACTAAATGAACCAAAAGGGTATCAATTTATAACTGTAAGTTACATGAGCACACATACTGAAATGTTACATTTTTGGTGCATCAAAATGTTTTAAAATTTGGCAGTAATCACAAATCAAATCTAACACTGTAGTGAAGGAATCATTTTAAAATGGGCTCAAGTTGAGTTTTGTATCAAGAGGTAGTTAAAATGAAATCTCACATAGTGGCATTATTCTTAGAGTGGGCCTTTTGTGTGTGTTTTTAAAATAATTTTATTACAAAAGTGATAAATCCTATACAAGCAGCATTTTGGATAGATTTCTATTATAAAATGTTTCTTTGTTTATTAACCTGATGTAACAATATTTTTCTTTCTCTTTGGTGCAAAGAGTTTGGATTTAACCACGTAGTACAATATAGGTAGCATGAAATCTATTCAAATCTGCCACACTAATCAACATAAACTGTATTTGAAATTTATAAATGCAGAATGCCAATAACAAACCTTATTCATATGAGTTTTAAAGAGATCACAGCAGAAAAACAAACCACTGCTAAATGATGTTGCCCACCACACAAACTAGTTTTCTCATGACTGTTTTCCTGTGTGCCTGCTATCAAACGATTACATGTTGAGGTACAGCAGTTAATGTTAAATATGGACAGCTTTACTCATTTTTAATTCCTAAATAAAAACTGCTAAATTATACCACTTCTAAGTTTTAAAGAAACAATTCAAATACTAACATTTCTGTTTTTAAGTCGGGAACTTTTTTTTCTGTTTATTGCTATGACCTGGAAACAGATCACCTAAATAAATTGAATGTAATTTAATAAAAAAAACAAATGTTTATACAGGAACAATGAAAGTCACTGAGAACATGAAATGTGCAAAATTGCCAAGTCCACTTTTTCTATTCTTAAAATCAAGCAGTGCTTTTAAAGAACATGCAAACCTCTTTAGTATACGTTATGTATACTAAACTATGAATACTCTGGAGTACATAGGAATTATGGACATAATATTCCCAAACAACATATGAAATTACTAGGGAATTGAATGAGCACATAATTAAGAATGTACAATTTTATAGACCAATTACTACATCACTTCTTGCAAACATTTGTTCCTTCTCTTGCATATAGTGTTGGTTACACTAAAAAGTGCATAGTGCAAGTGACAATCTTGCTCTTCCTGAGTTTTCAATTTTTAAACTATCAGATCAACCTCATTTCCTTTCTCTGGACAAGTTGAACTTTATCCATGTGCATTGAATGTGTGTAAAATGTCTAGGGACTGCAATGAAAATCCCCACTTAAATGCGGAGCAAATAGTTTGCTTGGTTTTAATATCCTTTTAAAAATACTTGGAAAAGAATTATCCTTATCTGAAGTATAGGAAGTCATTTCCAAAATGACACCTGCTACAACACATACAAGCATCATCTTCAAAAAAATATTACTTCCTCCTTTCTAAATCAGTGTGATTATAGTCTAATTTATGCAGATGAAGTTACATACATAATTAACCAACTAAGATAAATCAGAAGTTAGCTCCAATAAACTTCATTTCCTATCATGAATACTTCATACTTAATCTTTTTCCAATTTAGTTCAAAGTGATAGTAGTGAATAAAACAGCTGGATAGCATCTGAATTGTTTATCTATTGTAGACTCTATAAATAGCCAACTTAGAAGATTTGACCTAATTACATTATATTCATATTCGATCATTTTGATATTTTTACCTCATACTGAGTCATTATCTTTAAGACTTTTAACATATTGATCCAAAATTGTATAGTCTACAACTAATGTTTTCCAGGATTTCAGACAAAAAAAAAAGTCTGTAAGCCTAGTACTTGTTAATTCTTTATTTGGAGATACAAGTACTAGAACTAGAATCCTCTACATGGAAAGCCCTCTCTGCCAATATATCTTTATTAAAATATTTGTATTACTTTTTTCTATTTCCATATTTACTTCTGTCTACCCCTGCACTCATCTCCCATGCAAACAAGTTACAAATCCAAAAAAGTTGATTTTTAAATATCACCTTATGTTTTACTAGTAACTATATTTTACTAAACCTAGATTTTACCAGTGCATTATTTTATATCACCATAGTGTGCATAGTAGTGTATGTATACCCCAACCTCAACTGAAACTAATATTATAATCCACCTACTAGTTAAAAAACAGTAATTTTACTAACTTTCAAATGAAGAAATATGACAAGACTTTTTTAATAAACTCCATGAATAGAGTTATGTTAATTAACTTAATTAACATAAACCAAGAGAAATTTTAAATTTTAGATTTCTCTCCAATCTTTAGCAGTGCTGAGTTTCATTCCAAATTTTAAGGAGGACTCAAAGATTTGTAATCATAATTAAAATGGGGAATATAAAATGGTAGAATCATAAAATGATTCATAATTATGATGTAACTATGTATTTTTCAGTACCAGAATTTACTATACTTGGATCTTCCAGGCAATATTTCTTGTGAATAAAACAGAGAGAGCAGTGCAAACGTATTTGACTAGTACAAAGAAATTCAAAGGAAGATAGGATTTTGCATTATCAAAGATGATGTAGCCCAACTATTTTCAACAGGATGCAGCATATTCTTAGAGAAGAAATATCAGATCTACACTATAGTATTGGGATTTGCTTTTCATTTTCTGTGACATATATTGTACAGTGATACTATAGAAAAACAGCTTGACAATCTTGAGAGTTCAAGGCAGCTTCCACTAACTAGACATGATCATAAAAAGGAACTCACAAGAAAAAATTAATGGAAAAGAGAAAAAAAGGGCACAAAAAGCTGTTTGTTTGAGGCTATTAATACCTTACACATTTCTGGACAATATTTAAGTCATACTTATGCAGCAATATCTGAAACACAAAATCCCTGCAAAATGGTTTAACGGGGGTTGTTTTTGAACAAACAAATTAGGATAAAAAAATACAATGTAACTCTTCTATTTTGAGTTTATTTACAAGTCATTGGAGACTTATAAACTTGACACAGAAGCTCTCTTTGACCAAAACTAAATAAATCACAGATAATTTCAACTTCACAAGAAGTACAATTGTTTGACTTTAGCAGTTAAACACTATACTATAATTTTGCCAATTGTTACAATCGGTGCCCACCCAAAATAGTAGTCTGAGTATTGTACGAAGTGCATAACAGAAATTTTACTCTAGCATAACATGTAAGAGTTGTGAGTAATTATCCTTGTAGATCAATGAAACAAGTATCACAGACACGAACAGGTTTCTTAGAAGAAGGGGTTAAGGCATTCTTTGAGGAACACTCAGCACAGAAAATATTTCCACATTGTCTGCAGTGGTGCTGAAAAGCAAAAAGAAAACTTATGAATATATGGCATACATAAGATCAAACTCTATAGCTCGGTATTACAGTAAATATTACTCCATTAATTGTTTACACATGGCTAATACATCACTGCCAAAATATAAGCTAATATTTGGTTATTGAACAAGTGATAGTGGCTGCATTTATTTAGTATTATTTATTAAATTTATATACCACCCATCTCACTATCAAAGAGTCTCTGTTCCTAAACTAAGACATGAACCATGCTTTGTTAAGCCTCAATCACTATACTCCAATCACTATACTCAATCACTATAAATCACATCACATTAACGCTTGTTTTTTAAATCAGGGCTAAATATCATGCTTAAAAACATACATGGATATTTGATGCAATGATTAGCTATGATTTATGATAAATAATACATTGAATATAGTTTGCAAGGAAAGTAAAGGTGAGCATTGAAGTCTAAATTTGCTAATCACAGTTTGATACTGCACAACCCAATCTACAATATTTTTAAACATTGAATTACCAGCGGAGCAGCTTAAAAAATCCAAGTATGTAAACTATTTTTAGAAGTACATGGTCTCCTCAGTCAGATACCATATTCCACTCTAATGACTTGGTCATTAAGGAAAATGGTCGCTAAGAGAACACATGAGAAAGCAAAAGAGCTGCTGTGAAGATTACTGACAGCTGCTGTCTCATTCAGATTCTTCCTCTGACCTTTTTTTTTTTGCTCCCTTGCAAGGTGAAGAGATTGCTTAAACAAACTATCTCTTCCTGATCTGCTTTTTTCAGGAGTGCAGGAATTCACTGTAATTTAACTGCAAGTGATAGTTCTGTAATCTTAATTAGCTGGTTAGATCCCCCCTATCACTACTGCCTGAAACTGACCAGACCTAAATCAGTTTTACATCAAGGCTTTTGCTCTTAAGCATACAAATTGTATCATAAATGCACACATTGCTCAGAAAATTATTATTGTTTATTACTATTGTATTTGAGAATATAATAACCTAATTAGTCACAAAAAGAAAAGTAGCTATATTGCATAGGATGAATTTAAAACATAGGTCAGTATACTCCAGGTTTTCTATTAAAAATGCATTTCTTAGGATGACACTAAACTGCATAAGTTACCTATATACATGCATATTGGTGTTTATTTCAGTGAACAGATATAGTTCAAAAATAACCAAGCAAGAACTCTATATTTAAAGTTTTAACAGACAATAATAAGAAACCTTTTATCTTTCCTATGTAGCATTGGAAGTAGCAAATGTTTCTGAAAAAAAACCTATACTGATTTTGTTAGAATACATGTGAAATATGTTTTAAATGTTTACGTTTTCATAAACTGTTCCTACTTCCAAGATCACAATCATTCATTTCCAATTAGAATACGTGCAGTGATATTAACAAGAGAGAAATATATCACTATCTAGGCTAAGCAGGTGCTGTCATCAAGTTTAAATGAAAGCAACTGAAAACTTGGCATTGTTAACAAACTTCTCACGTCACTGTGTCCAAAAGGAAAATATATACAGTATTATGAATAAATCTGCCCCATACTATCGAAGAAATAGGATATATGAGATAATTTCTTAAATTAATTTTACTAACACATATCATTTCATTTATGAAAATAAGCCTCATGATATATCCCCATACACATATACCTTTCTTACTGTTACAGAAAAGCCTTTTCCACAAGCCATGCAATTCTGAACTTCATTGTCTTCAGCCCATTTCCGATTTAATGCTTGCGTATGCTTGATCTATGCAAAAATTGAAGAAATACATATCATGTAAATATTAAATCAAAACTTCAAATTATATGAAAACGATGTATGGTAATCAAAATTCAGTAAGACTGCAAAACTTGAAAATCATCCTCTCTCTCCTGCTGCCACTCCATATATTCAGAGCATTCTAAACCGAAGGGCCAGTCATTGTTAGACCTGTAGAAACAAACTGAACCAAATCATCATATCTTGTACACATATGTTGCTTACTTACGTACGAACAATAATACGAACAATAATATTAATATTAAATTACCAGCGACTGTCTTTCAGCATAAAATGAAATACCTGCAGTGACTGGTTCTCTCTCCCTAACTCCTGCATGGCTGCAGTAGTATCATCCAATTTTCTTCGTGAATCCATGAGTTTGCTTTGAAGCTTTTCAATTTCTCCTTCACTTTTAAGGCACCTATAAAGAGGAGAGTAAATAAATGAATAATCCTTTAGACACCAATGGAGGGAGAAGCATATTCATAAACTATAACTGGGAATAATAAGATCATCCTAATGAATATAATATGAATAAATGAAGTGTTCTAAGATCACTGCCCCTTTTGTCAATTGTTATTATACAAAAATGGCTGATTACAGCAAAGAATGTAGAAATTTACATAGAGAAAAAATATTTCAGCATAGTCTCAGGTATAACTATCCAATTTTTATCTCTTTATAATGAAACAAATGCAGAAGTGAGATACGGTAAGCAAGCAAATGACTTAGTACCCTTTCTATTCATAAGAAATAGCCATAGCAATAGCACTTAGACTTATATACCACCCCATGGTGCTTTACAGTACTCTCTGAGTGGTTTACAAATGTCAGCATATTGTTCGTAACCCTCTGGGTTCTCATTTTACGAACCTCAGAAGGATGGAAGGCTGAGTCAATGGCATTCTGATCACTGTGCAATCATGATTTTCATTAATCTAAATATTTTGCAAGTTGAAGTGATACTATATTAGCAGCCTGTCAATTTAAACCATCAACTTCTGAACTGTCAATCTTGATATTCATAAAATCCTTTTATTACCACTATTCCATGGAAAACTGTTTTAATTTGGCTCCACCAAAACAGAAAAACAACACACATTTTGGTTAACAAGGGAGGCCATTAAGATTTTGAGAGTATGTTGCTATTTTGCTATTCAAAGTCAAGCAAAATTTCTTAACAAATCCAGTTACACCAACAGATAAAAAGTCTTTTATGCAATATAGAAAGTTTAGAATTTCACATAATCATCAAGCTAAGATTATGAATTTTAGCTATTATTAGCTGTTACTGTTTTACTTAGCTTATACAACAAAGAATGAAAAGACAGTCTTCCCTGGTTTAAAATAAATCACTTGAAAACGCATTTAGCAACTTACCTTTCCAGCAATACTCTTCTCTCATCCTGATTGTTTTGGACAGTGGCTTCAAGAACTGCAATTTCTCCACGCAGGTCATCTATTTGTTTTTCTAGTTCACTAACCCTTCTTTGGCTACTTTGCCACTCTTTCTTCACTGTCCCTAGATTTTCGTTCAGCGCTGTGATCTGCATATTGAGCTTACACTCAGTCTCTTCATGGCTTTTACACTGCTCATCTTTTTTCTTGAGCAAACCTTGCTAAAATAAGAGAGACATTTCAACTAAACAATCCTCTTTCCAACACTTCAGATACATTTCAGGTATCATTCTAGGAAGAAAATGACATTTTTGAAGAAAAGCTTCAAAAATGGGGGTTCCTTTCTGTGGAGAAAAGTGAATTAGTAAATGGGGAAATACTGGCTTGCAACTTCAGTTGCCTAACAGAAGGGATTTCATCCAACAAACGTATTCACTAGCTGAGGATACAAATCTTGATTTTATTGATTTGCTTTTCCTCTATACCGGTGATGGCTAAATGCTGGGGAGGCCTGAAAGGCCTTGATCCCCTCCTGGAACCAATCTGCCCTGAGGAAACGGCAGGCCTCAACATCTCAGCCATCTGCCTGCAGACTTTCTTCTTTCCCCCCTGGAACTTTTATTGAACACCCCAGAC
>JANHFO010003723.1:36756-46948 GCA_032468095.1 Pareas carinatus
TTAAAAGAATACAAAATTAGGATTAAAAGAATACAAAATTAGGATTAAAAGAATGCAAAATTAGGATTAAAAGAATGCAAAATTAGGATTAACAGGATACAAAATTAGGATTAAAAGAATACAAAATTAAGATTAACAGGATACAAAATTGGGATTAAAAGAATACAAAATTAGGATTAAAAGAATACAAAATTAGGATTAAAAGAATGCAAAATTAGGATTAAAAGAATGGTCTTCGGGCTGTTGCAGAAGGTCAGGTGAGTGGGAGCCAATCTTACCTCAATGGACAAGATGTTCCAAAGGAACATCTTGGCCCTATTGTATACATATACTGCCTCCTTACATGTTTTTGTACTGAATTGATACAATCAGACATGTCTTCTTGATGTCTTTGTATTTTCAACAGTCTACGCCAGTGTTTCTCAGCTTTAGCAATTTTAAGATCTGTGAACTGGAACTCTCAGAATTCCCCAGCCAGGATGACTGCCTGGGGGATTCTGAGTGTTGAAATTTACATACCTTAAAGTTGCCAAGGTTCAAAATCGCAGCTCTATACATGGACACCTCATGTCAAAAATGAAGATCAGACTGACTAACATGATAGAGATGGAAAATCTTCCTTTCAGGAACCAGTCGTTGTAATTCTTTGCATTAAAGCCAATACATTACTATTTTATTTTCTACATGATTTGTCCTATTCATTCTCTAAAAAGTATTTTTTATGAACAAAAGTAACATGAAAGATGGATACATGTTTAGTCATAGTATTTTTCAGATTGTCGTTCCATGTACCTGCAACCTTAGAAATTGCAGTATAAAAAGGTTCACAAGTGTATGTAGCAGGATAGTGGGGGCAGGTCATATTGAATACTAAGCTATAAGGGAGCACAATGTCAGACAAAATGTCATGAAAAATATTTTTATTTCACTTAAACAATATTGGCAGTCATTTAAGAATAACTGTTGTATTATACCCCCCCCTCATGACATCCTCTATATATGATTTACTCATCTCACAATATCTTATGGTTTTGCTGGGTGTGGATGATGATATCCCTGGTCAAAATTGTTTGGAAGGTGCAAGATTGAGGGGAAATGCTATAACCTTGGCTTGCCTGAACCATTTTTATATTCCACTGTCACTTATGACGAGCATCAGTTGCTTTGAATATGACATGAATAGCCTTTGGTATTTTATGAAATAATATTTGTTTAAGATTACTCCTGCTTCTGTGCAAGGGGAGCAACTGACCTATACGAATATCAAAATGTCCTGCATTCTTTTGGTGTCATATTATAATGTCATGCAAAACTATTTTATTTTCTGAAATTGAAAGTAGCAAGCAGCTACTGACATTCTGAAAACATGCCGTATTTGATGGCAGGTTTGAGCTAGCATTTAGCAGACTAAAGTAAATCCATGTAGATTCACATTTGTGATTAAGGTCTTGGTCTCTGAGCTTGAACAAAATTTTTATTGTAAATAATGTTTCTTTCTCCAGTGCATGTCCCCTGCAGGTATAAGCCTTTTCTTCTGAAGTCAAAATATTTTCTATCTTGTTACTGTATGTAGTCTATTGATTCAGCTGAACAATGAGGAACTGTACTATTAACTCTGTTATTGCTGACTGAATTTTATTATAATCAGAGAAGTCTGTGTTGAAATGCTCTTTCCAGCTAGACATTAATTACGTTATACACAATCTCTTCCTATTCCATGGAGGCCTGTGTAAGAATAAGAAAGCTGAAGAATGTATGTTGTATGAAAAGAAATAGCATGTCACACCTTTCTAGCATCCAGTGTAATACAATTATACAAAAGCACGTTTACTAAATGCATATTGTGCAGTTTTATTAGCTATATTTTTTCTCTTTCAGTGATATGCAATTATTTTTGTTGCATTAATAAGTTTCTCCCCCTTTTAATATTTTAACAAATATATATTTTTTAAAAATCAGTAACTGTAGTTGTCATGGCCGAGTTCAAGTTGTTTGTCCTGATATGCTGCTTCTAATCTCTGAAAATAATTCTTGATATCAAGAGTAATAGAAGAAAAATTGTGCTGGAAATAAGGCAGTCTGGGTTCTGATCTTGCGCCAGGGTGTCAGTTTTAGGCAGCAATTGATAAGTAAAAGGCAAGACGGGGGAGCGGGGAAACATGCACTTAATTCTCACCTTCTGGCCAGTTCAAAGAGTCCATGTTGCCGACTAGTTAAAGGGCTTCTAAACATTCTTCTGTTCTAAAGAGATCTGTTTTGCAAACCTGCAGAACTGCCGAATAACATTACCGTATCCAAAGGGAATGGCCCTAACAGCTTACTCCTGAACCTCTTGAAACCAGGACAAGGGTTTGCTTCCAGGAGCTGGAATATTGTCCTTTCATGCTGCTAGCAATGACAAGCAAAAATATGTGGAATTTATTAACTTTCTGTGTAAATCTACACAAGAAAAATTCTATTCCCTGCAGCATGGAATTGTTAAAAGGAGTTTAGGATGGCAGATAGCTAGAGTTCACTGGGGGGCTGGGAATTAGCAGCAGCAAAGGCTAGCTATTGTGTCATTTTCCACCAGTGATGAAACAAAATTGTTTTCTATCTCTGCTTGCAAATAGCAGGCTTGCATTATCCTTGAGGTTTGACAAGAGTCTGCATTGTAATAAGGAACCTGGATGAGTAGAGTGAATAGATTTGTGTTAATCCATGAGAAATAAAGCCTAGTTGGGAGCAATGCCACAAAACCTAAATGGTTTTAATTTCATTACTTTCTTTTGGAGGGTAAACCACCTGTTTCATCCTCCTATTAAAATAAATGGGGCATAATATTGATTTCCTTTTAGCTGGAATATCTAGTTTAATGAAAAGAAGGACTAGGGGGTGACATGATAACAGTGTTCCAATATCTAACGGGCCGCCATGAAGAAGAGGAGGGTCAGGCTATTCTCCAAAACATCTGAAGGCAGGACAAGACACAATGGTTGGAAACTAATCAAGGAGAGAAGCAACCTGGAATTAAGGAGAAATTTCCTGACAGTTAGAACAATTAATCAGTAGAACAGCTTGCCTTCAGAAGTTGTGGGTGTTCCATCACTAAAAAAATTTGAAACTAGATGGGATCAGCCATTTGTCTGAAATAGTATAGTGTCCTCTGCTTGAGCAGGAGGTTGGAGTAGAAGACCTCCAAGGTCCCTTCCAATTATATTATTCTGTATTCTAACTTCACTTATTAAAAATGCCTATGATGCTGTGCAGTGCTTACTTTCAGGAAAGTGCATTAAGATCACAGTTCAAATCTCAATGTATAATTATTTCTCATGCCACAGGCAGTGGTCAGATTGATTCAGGGTGAGAAAGAAACTCTGATCAGCTACATTGTTCTGATTTAATTTCACCGTGTAATTATTTAAATAAAAGCAGAAGTCCTAAAGGCTTTTTGTATAAAAAGAAAAATTGGCATACATACATTTAATAATAAATACCAAACTAATTTCAGGTGAAGCTGTGGAGACAAACCTTCATTTTTGCTGGGATCATTACAGCTCTGAAGTAATTCTGCATTTTTCAGACTCTCTACTTCATATAAGGCTTATGAGTTGAATTTTAATTTTTTAGAAGCAAAGTTCCCACATTTTTAGAATATTTGTCAGAAAGTGAATAATGTATTATTGACTACTAACATTAGGTTTTTTTAATGTAAAAATATGCAATATGCAATATCCAGTACATCCAGAAGTTTGAAATAATAAACAATAAAAATGCTATCAAAAAGTGTACTACTTTGAGGGCTTCAAAAGAAAATAAAGCAGAACTTTGTTGAAACAGCAACTGAAAGATTTTTTTTCAGGAAACATGAACACTCTATGTTACAAAAAAAAGATGCACGACATACTATGTTTTTGATAGCACAAGTAGATTAGTATTATTAATGAGTGAATAACCAGGACTTGTCTTGATTTGCATTACTACAGGGGTGGGCAAGTCAAAATCTGATAACTATTTTGTTCTGTAGTTTCTCTGAGTTTATCAATTCTCAGCATCATATTTTTCTGATGTTTTAAAGTGAAAATAATATTATAGTTCAGATAATAGATTTTGGAGGGAAAATGACAAAACACGCCAAAATTTATTTTTCAGCCTACCAAATTAGAATGTCTAGGTCCTATCCACATGGGGTATGACTCTATCCACTTCGAATGATTGTAGTGCCCACTGTTGCCCTACTTCTTCCCAAATCATTAATGTCCATTATCCCCCTTATGAATAGTCAGTGTTTTTCAAATACAAGAGTTAACGAGAGCTTCCACTCCATTTTCTTAAATAATAAAAGAACAAATAGCCACTTGTCGCTTTCAAACCTTAGCTGCTAAATTTTGCATCACAACAACTATAAAAAGCAAGAATGTTTAATTATAATTAGAAGATCTAAAATGTGCTAAAATGGAGATCTGAAGCTAATATAATGTAGATTTCCTTTGGGATTGATGTTTTACTTTTTAGTACTGCTTTCCACATTTTATATAGATAAACTGATAAATGATGGAAAGGAATAAACACAAATTCATTCTCCTAGCCCACTCTATTTTTTCGCTTTAATTTCCAACTTTTAAAACAGTAGCATGAAAGTGCTGAATGAGAAATTAAAGAAGTTTTAGTATATGCATTTGGATTAAGTATAGATTAATATACCCTGTCTTGCTACTTTTATTGGTTAGCGTATGAATGTTAGGATGAATATTACAGTTTGTCCTCACTTGTACTGTAATTTCCATCACTAAATGATGAGGCTGTAAAGTGTTGTGTCATGTGTCTGCACTTAACAACAGAAATTCCTGCACTTCTCTTGGAATTGTTAAGCAAATCACTGCAAATCTTTAAGCAACAGTGTCACTACTTGCAACCTTCTGCTGGCTTTCCCACTGATTTTGCTTGTAAAAAGCCAGGATAGAAGGTTGCAAATGGGATGCTACAACAGTGTAATTGGCACTGAACACTTAAATTGCAGTTGTGTGACTGGGAATTCTATAACTGATGTAAATACAAGAACCTATTGTAAGTAACACTCATTCATCACTGTCATAATTTCAAGGAATTGCTGAATGTGTGGCTGTTGAGTGAGGACAGACCATAATAACAATGGCTACTGTGAACAGCCTTAGTGATTATTTTACTTTTAAAGTTTAATGTAATTGATTCCTATTGTAGATTTAGTTCCCTGGTTTATATTTTATTTTCCCTCTACATAACAGAATAAGAAGACTCCTGCTGGGTCAGGTTTATAGCTCATTTAGTCCAGCACTTTCTGTCACAGGGTGTTTAATAGGTGTGCTAGAGAACTTGCAAGCTTAGAAAAATAGCCCTTTTCCTCTGTCATTCCCCAGCAATCAATATTTATGATACACTGCTTGAGATTCTTTTTTTTAAAAGCAACTGAATTGGTATTCAATATTCATATGTGTGGTCCATAAATTCCATAGATGAACTATGAACTGCATAAAGATGTATTTCCTTCAATCAGTCATTAATCTCCGAGCATTTTGCTTCAACAGATGAATTGCAAAACTGAGTCAAAAATCTAACAATTTTTATTCCATTCATGCTTTTTTCCGCCACTAGATTTTTTCTTTCTTACCTATCTTTGCTCTAAGTAGACCCCTCTCACCACAAAAACATTGTTGTCTTTAGTTCTTGAGAAGCTGCTCCAACCACCTAGCTTCTTGGTTGCTCTTTACTACATCATTTCCTGTGCTACAGCATCCTTTTATGGTGGTGTATCTACAACTATACTTTTTCACGTGTGATCTCTCTCTAGATTTATATAAGACATGGTCATTTTGAACACTTTATTTTTAATGCTTATGATTCCCAGTATGGAATTCTTATTCTATAACTTGAATACTCAAAGATATGTGGGGAGGCATTTCATAAATTAATAAGCATATTTTTTTATGCCAAGAAGGACTAGCATCAACTTCTGTGCCATTTCTTCATCACATAGATTGGCTAGGACATTGATAGCATCACTGACAAATAATGTGAGAAATTCCTCAAGCACATTCAGGAAGCTATCTAGGTTTTTGAAGTAACCAGACCACACTATCAGAAGATTATATCAGCTGTCAATGTAAGAATCACCAGAATGATCTGTTCCTGCTAAGGGAATAACAGAGTGCCTCTATTTTCAAATCACCTTATCAGAGAGAACATAAAATCCAACATATGTGGGATCTAACACTACTGGGACATGAAAACCTTAGTGAAAGGAATAACAAGATTGCAAAACAGTTGGGTTTGTAGGGTTCATTTAATATTCAGTAACTCTGGATTTCTGGGAAATTATGAATATTTCTGGGATATTCAAAAGAATAATAAATAGCTTTATTTAACAATACGGTCAGTTTTCAACAGTGGAACACGTGGTTAGTTGTTGCAAGAAGATCACAAACATTGATTACATATAGTGACCTGACTATAGTACATTGGAATATCTGTGAGATATTCCAATACTGCTTCCATGCTGGCAAGAACTGGTGGGACCATAAAGTAAAAAACAGTAATAGAAAATAAAGAAACCAAAGTGCTCTTGGACTTTAAAATCCAAATAGACAAATATCAGCCACATAACACCTTATGTCAATAAGAAAGACAAAAAAGTCTGTCAATAAGAAAGACAAAAAAGTCTGGATAGTAGATGTGGCAGTATCTGCACACAGCAAAACAGAAGAGAAAGAACTGGAGAAAATCAGAAAATAACAAAGATTTGCAAACACAAGTGGAATGACTGTGGGCAAAGAAACTAAAGATAGTACCAATAGTAATGGGTGCCTTGGGTGCAATTCCAAAACATCTGAAGCACCATTTTATTTCAAGAACACTTATAGGCAGAAAGATATGATCACATATGATACATCTGGACTCAAGAAATAGACTAAATACATAGCAGGAATTGCTTAATGATTCTACCATGGTTAATATAACTGGACATTTTGCTTTATGATTAAGATTCAAAAATACTAGGAAACAATATGGTGAAACTTCCAGAAAATTCTAAAATAAAAATTACGACCAAGTATATTATTCGGTATGATCCCAGACAATATAAATGAAAAAGCACCATAATTTATTGAGATGTATATATGTATAGTATCAATAATAAATCTGGTCTTATATTGGAAAACATAAAGCCTGTCATATAAATTGACAAATACCTGGAAATGGAAAACTTGACTATACTATTCATAGAAGATTGATTGATTGACTGATTGACTATGTACCATCAAATCATTTTCTACTCCTAGTGATGATGTGGCATTATTTCATACCTGAAATTAATATTTTTAGGACTCTGTAAAGGTTTGAGTACATAATTTACTTACCATCAAAACAGTTTTACATTTGAAGGAAAAATAATTGGATGATATTAAAGTACTTAAGGGCATTTTAAAAAATACTTCAAAATCTTTATCCATCTCTCTCTCTCTCTCTACTTTTATTATTTTTTATAAATAACCCAAGGCAGGGAACATACATAAAACTTCTTCCTTCTATTTTCCCACAACAACAACGACCCTGGAAGGTGGGTTGAGCTGACAGAATGCCTGGCCCAAGGCTGCCCATCTAGCTTTTGTGCCTGAGGCAGGACTAGAATCCATAGTCCCCTGCTTTCTAGGCTGCTACCTTAGCCACATAATCAATCTAGGTTTGTGTGTTTTTCAGCTTAGGGAATTTTTCAGTCAATATACAATGTTGCAACTCCACTTTTACCAATTTTATTTGGAAAATGCAGAGAAGTTTGTGGATTGCAGTGATAGACTTTATCACGTTGACATGAAGAGCTGACTAGTGAGATTTATCATCTTTTAAAACTTTCTGCCTATCAACACTTTTGAGGCAGTAAGGTTAATATTGCATGAGGTTTTTACTCATTTTCTCAATGCTCAACATTTTAAACTGTGCTAAGAGAAAAGATAATGGAGCATCATGTTTCTATGCTGGTTTTGTCAACACAGCTGGAGACTCAGCTCTGTTCTCAGTTATTTTAATACGGGTCCAAGGTTTACATGCCTTGAAAATAAATGAATGGGCATCAGGGTGATGCAAGCACTTTCTCAAACCTTTGCTGCTCTAAATATAGCACCCAGGAGTCAGCCATTTTCCCACCCCAATGATGGGATTTACATTGGCTTCCAGGCAAGCGTTTAATTCTAAATGTCATGAACAAAATCATTAGCTGGTGGCAATATTTTCTGGAGAATTCCCTCACAGTACAGATAATCCTTGCTTACTAACCAGTAGTTCAGTAACCTTTGGAAGTGTGACAAACCAAGGAAATTTACAACTACTCCTTGAAGTTGTGGCCATCACAGCATCCATATTCACATGATTTGGTGCTTGGCAACCAGTGTGCATTTATGATGGTTGCAGCATCCCATGGTCATATGATAATGATTTGCAACCTTCACAGTTGGATTCTGACAAGCAAAATCAATGGGGAAGCCAGCAGTAAGCTTTAAGTCACAATCCCATGATGATGCCACTTTTAACAACTGTTAGTGATTTGATCAAAGACTGCAGCCCAAACTGACAAACTGATGTTGTAAGTAGGGCATAGTGATATGACTTTTATAAGGTACTGACAATACAGCTTATAATAAAAACATTTAATAAATAATAACAGCTGAAGTGCTCAAATCTTATGCCAATATGCTGCTCTCTGTGCTAGCTGCAGAACAGATATATTTTCTCCTTGGCGGGCAGCATAAAAATGTGGTGCCTTTGTAGGCAGGAGCAGGTGTGAACAGACTGGGAAAGAGAGCTGTTGGAAATGGTCTGAACTGCCCATCCCAAATTTGTTCTATATACAGAATCCTTCACCCATGCAAGTGGACTTCTCATAATATTCCTGATTGAAATATGAGGAGTAATATTTTAACTGTATAAAAATAATATATCTTTGAAGCCTTGTCTGAAATTATACAGGCATTTGATTGAAAGTTCAGGATTGATGCTTCTATTAAGTTTAGAGCTTTTACTCAGACATTATTTTTGGAATGGCCCTTGGTATATTTTAATGCTCTGAAAAAACTATTTAGCAAAACGTAATTTATAATATTTATTTTCTGCTCCTCCGATTCATCTACTGTCTTAATAGCTCCAAAAATTGGAATTCAAGGATTTTAAATAGAAAGTAAATGGAGAGAGAAATGAAAAATAATAATGTTCAGTCTTGCTGGGCCAAATAAGACTGGTAACATCAAGAATATTTACACTTAACTTATGCTCCATATTATTAATTTTTCACTATATTTTCAAGATCTTGAACTCTCAACAAATTATTGAAAGGTGCAAATGTAAGTACATTCTAAGTGTTTCAATAGTTGCAAAACCATTGACTTAATTGAAGGAGACTTTAAAAATAGAATACTTTTGCGCTTTACATGAATAAGTTATTTGGTTCTGGGTGTAGTGAACTTGCTCAGCACTTTAGATGGCAATCCTCTTCCCAGGAGCTCAGTGGTGCTGGATCTGGTAGAGACAAAGGTTAGTGTTGATAAGAATGGAATTGAATCTTATAGATACGAATATCATGAAGACTATATACTAATTCTAAAAATGTTGAGTGGAAGATATATTTCCCACTTTAAGCAATTCAAAATAGCTGCATTATTCAAAGAGCAGCCACATTGTTATAACCACACAGAAATATGGATACTGAACACAATGCATTTAGATACCTTCCTGTAAAACGCGGACAATTTTGTCACTTCTCCGTATCCTGCTTTACCCTTTCCTCCTAAGGACCTTGTATCATTTCTTACAAAAAAGACCAAAGATGCATTATTTAGGTATTATAGCAATTAAGGCACATGGGTGTGAAGCAACCAATAGTATAAATACTTATTATCTACAGACGGGACTTGTGACAGTATTCTAGCTAGCCTGTCCCTTCAGAGATGATATTTTTTCCAACTCCTATATTCTGTTTTTTTCCTAAATGATACTCATCACTGGAACATTGCTTTTTGAAAATATCTTTGTACTTTTGCAAACTAAAGATCTTTTGAATAGATTCATACTGCCCTCTAATTTCTCAGTGGCCCTGTTTTGATAGACCTTTAAATTCTGAGTGCCTGAAAGGAATAAAGAAACATTATTATTAAATAGCAGAAAACTCACAAATATTCGGTGAGTACAGAAT
>JANHFO010003723.1:70295-88236 GCA_032468095.1 Pareas carinatus
GTCTTTACATCCTTGTCATAGGTTTTTTTAAATTATATCAATATTCACTTAAGCTGATATCCTGATTTAGTAATAAAATTCTAAGATTTACATTTCATTCATTTGAAGTATTCTTATATCAATATTCATTTCCTTAACATAACAGTTTTTTAATTACACCAATAATCACTTAAGTTAATATCTTGATTTACCAATAGAGTTCCAAAGTTTAAGGTCCATTCATTTAACATATTCTTGTCTTCAAAATTCTCATTTTTAAACCTTTGCAACTTATACATTTATTATATTCTTCTCTGTTTCTTAAACAGCCTATTTCATTTAAAAAACTTATAGTTCATCCTATTTATCTTAACAAACTTATCATTTATCAAATTTATCATTTTATTCCATATAACTTTATTCCTTTTATTATTTAAACATTAATTATCTTCTTCTTTAATCCAGCATTTAAAAAAAGAAACTTTAAGAGAAAAAAGTTCTATTTTATATAGCATTTTAATCCATATACTTAATCATTCATTAAAGTAGAACTTTAAGTTTCAATTTCATTTTTCCATTTCATGATATCTTTATCTGTCCAAATTTTTTCTATAATCCCCACATCTGTGTCTGTCTTTTAGCTGCATCTCTGGAACTATTCCACCTCTCCTAATTTTTTTCCAGACTTTCTCGAGGTTTTTTTTATTGATATCTTACATTTCTTTAAAATTATTTTGTAGCTTTGTTTTTCTTGCTTGCTACTAATGATGTTCATGGGGGTGGTTGCTACTCTCTTTTTAAGAACCCTATGCCTTCCTTTGAACCTCCTTTTGATTTTTAATTTTTAATTTGATTTTTCTTCCTTAAGTATGACCATCTTTCCAGCAACTTGTTGTTTTCTTTCCGTTACTTCCAGTTTATCAGTGTAGTTATTGTCAATACTGTAGTCATCTGTCTTTTCTTTACTTGGATTCTTTTGGATTTTGTGTACACATTCCTTTTAATCAGGTAGCATGGTTTTTGGGATAGTATTTTGAAAAACTCACCCAAATGTTGATTGCCGGCTTTTTTGTGGCTTGTTTCCAAGCCGCTTTCATTTTTACTTCAGGATTATCTGCAGCTAAACGCTGTGAAGATTGCAGCACAGCATGACAGAACTTTTGAGGAGTTCCTTCCCAGTTTCAGAGTGGTCGCCACCTCCCCTGGGGCTGCAGAACATCTCCTCCCTTCGTCGACTATCCGGGACAACTTTGGGTTTGGCTCCAGGCATGGAACCGAACCGGTCTACCAGCTGTCAGGCAGTTCGACCCAGGAGCCTCCTGAGTCTGCTGCCTCGCCGCTGCGCTGTCCACTGGAAGTCCAAAAAAAAAAAAAATCAATTGCAAAATCACAGTTGATATAACTCACAAATAAGGTATTTTGAAAAATTATGAAAGAGATTTCATTTCCGGATGATAATTATAGAGTTAGTGGTTGACAGTAGTTTCTCTTTCTGTCTCTCTCTGTCTATCTCTGTCTGTCTGTCTGTCTGTCTGTCTGTCTGTCTGTCTGTCTGTCTGTCTGTCTGTCTGTCTCTCTCTCTCTCTTCCTCTCTTTCTCTCCCTCTCTCTCCCTCTCTCCAGGTAACATTAGACCAGAGGTTTTCAACCTGAGGTCCATGGACCCCTTGGAGTCCATGACAACTTGCCAGGGGGTCCACAGACAGGTCGAGAAGAATTTGGAAAATAATATACATGAATTGTCAATTAGTAATTAGTTAAATTTGTGGGAATGAGTTCCGCCATGTAGCACATGTTTGGGGTACGCAATTTGAAAAAGATTGAAAACCTCTGCGTTAGACAATAATTGTACAATGCTTGAATTGTATAAGAGAAATGCTCTCGCGAGAACCTATTTTATCTGCTGATACATTTTGCAGGGTATTTTAAGAAAAACCTAAACATATTTCCAGTCTTATAATAAAATAGTCATGCTGATACATACTCCATCTGAACTGATTTATCTCATTTCAAAATTGTTCAGAACTTTCAGTGGGTTCAGAATGTCCTAGCCAAATTATTGACTAAGATGTGTTGCAGCAAAAGAGCGACTTCATTTATTTCCAATTCAACGTGGTGTTATAATTTGTAAAGATCTATATGGCTTGAAATTAGGTTATATAAAAGATGATATTCTTCCTTATCAGGCTGCCCAGGCTTTAAGATGCTGAAAAGGACTTTTTTATTTGTTTGATTATCACCAGCATCAAAGATATATCCAAAGGCAACGCAAGACAGTGTCTTCTCAATTACTTTTTCTAGGCTTTGGAACTTTCTGTCAAGAGAGATCAAGTTTTTCTTTTATCATCCTTCTATTAGCAGGGAGAAGTGGCGATTAAAAAAAATTTTTTTAGAGTAGTTTTTGGTGTAGAGGTTTGAATTGGTAGTGAGAGGTTACCACTTGTTTTATTGATGGAATTTTTATTCATTTTAATCATGTTCCATTATTTTTACTGATTCTCTTTGATATCTTTGCTTTTTATAATCACAGACATTTTCATATATGAGTCACTGTAATCAGTGAGAATTTTTCAGTCGATTTCATAGAGAGATGAATATCACGAAACGGTTGTTTGCAGTTACTGTAATTACTATTCAAGGAATTCCATAGAGAGAGGAAAAGGGAGGCAAGAAATATCATCACCCCATTGCCCAGTGCTTGGGTCTTAAACCCAGGCTGTCAGCTTTTCAGCTGACAAGCTCAGCACCAACAAAATCTACTAGGGTCAAATTCATGGCTAAGGGGGAAGGAAGTTGCTAATCTAATTGCAGGTTGCAAGCTAATCTGCTAATAGCTAACTCAACTCATTATATACTATTAAAGCATGTTATAATGACATTTAATTGGGTGAAATAATTTGAACCAAGCTACCTCAAATTAGCTATGTTATTGAATGCGTCCAAAATCTTGGACTCTAGGGCATGAAATTTAGGGAAGTTGTGACTGCTTCAGTGCTACTAGCTCCTGCTGCACTGCTGAGCTGCTTCTGTGGTCAAATGATCTGCTTTTTTTGCCCACCCATGGTCAGAACTCAATAATTGAGTACAAGTTATCTAGTTATCTATGAAACCCTTCCTGCTTGGAGTGGGCTTGAAGGGAGGGAAAGACTTTATAAGATTTTTGCTGTGATATAAAAAAGGTGAAAGAATTTTTTCATTACATTTAAATAGTCTATAAAACTGGGCTTATTTAAAAGTTAAAAAAGCACGAGCAAATAATCCTTATTCTGACAATTCTAGAAAAACAGATAGTTATCATTAATTAGTTAGTTATAAGTAAGAATATTTCCATCAAAAGTTCAGCAGTTAGATTCTCACTGACTCAGCTTTCCATCCTTCCAAGGTCAGTAAAATGAGGACCTAGATTGTTGGGGGCAATATGCTGACTTTGTAAACCACTTAGAGAGTGCTGTAAAGGACTGTCAAGCGATATATAAGTCTAAATAATAATAAATAATAAACTTGAAGAAATTCCTCTATAGGCAATCTGCAAAACAAGAATGCAACAACTTTGCTGGCCAAGTATCCAATTGGCACAAGAACCCTGCTTTCTAGTGACTCCATCTGAGTCATCTGTTTTTGAAATAGAAGCACACTCAGCAGTTCCTGAGATATTGAAAAAAGTTATTTTGGAAAGTAAAGATAACACACTATTCTAGTATTCTGCCTGACTAATGTAACACAACTATTCTTTCTAGTTAGCTTGATGTAGTCTCAGGAGGATAAT
This sequence comes from Pareas carinatus, assembly GCA_032468095.1. NCBI lineage: Eukaryota > Metazoa > Chordata > Lepidosauria > Squamata > Pareidae > Pareas > Pareas carinatus. The sequence continues at coordinate 74,040 of JANHFO010003723.1, forward strand.
GGGAAGCTTTATTTTTTAACAGCTAACAAAAAACATCAAGAAAAAATAATTTCAGAACTTCAAACAATGGCTTGCTGATAGCATTAAGAAATTGCAGAAAAGGAAGTAAAGTATATTGAAGCCTTCTCAAGTCTTTGATAATTTACCCTGTCTATTGGAGTACAGGAATGGCTTGAACCTTCCTGTTTGTTATTTTATTTAATTTTCTACTTATGGCAATAATGATACAAATCCTTGTATGTAATTGTATGTAAGGATTACATCCTTGTATGTAAGGATTACATCCTTGTATGTAATTCTGCATAATGAACAACTAATTGAAAATTAATCTGCATCAATCCTTTGGTGTCACATATACAATAAAATAACTTTATTTCAAGGAAGCATTTGTTTTATACTAAATATATAACTCATTCCATTTGTTAAGCTAGTTTGTGGTGCATCTATTAAATAATGCTTGTTATTTAGAGCACATATTCATGAGGTATAATTTTTTCGTTATTTATTTATCTGTCAGATTTGTTATGATCGCCCTACTCCAACGGGTGGTATATGAACCCTCCAAATTAAAAATCCATAAAAGGAAATAAAACATAAAAACTCACAGACAGACAGGACAACACTTATCTTAAAATCAATGCAAATTAAATAAAACAAGACTCCAAAAATATATTACCTCCAGGCCTGGGACCAAAAGCTAAGTTTTTAGAAATTTCTCAAAACCTAGGAGAGAAGGTCCTGTCCTTATCTTTGGTTAGTTGTATTGTAGGAGCAAGAGAATCATTTAAAAGGTGGCTAAATATGTGTTACGTAGGTACAGATAAGAAAACTACTTTATGAGGGTGCTGTAGCAATAGGAAATTTCCACTTTCCACCAATACTGAATCTCCAGTAGTCAAAGTTCCGGAAGCAAATGTGGCGTCAGTACATTGAATCATATCATTTACATTGAAAACAGCTCTCTGGACAATTGGTATTTTGCAGATCGGTTCCTACCTTAGATGCATGGAATGATTGTTTATTAAAATATATTTTAGAAACTTTTTCATCCTCTTAGACAGTGGCAAAATGTTATTGGCGGATTATGTTCACCAATAGTGAAATCCAGTTTGTAATAATCAAAATCTGTTTATGCTGATGAATTGAGAGATTTTCCCCTCCCTCTGCAGTCCTAGGCGTACACTTTAAAAAGTTGCTCCAGATGGTTCTCTAAGCTGCCAAATCATTTGAAGAGTATAAAAGCTACAAAAGGAAGAAGAGGAGCAGAAAGCTCCCTCTCATGCAATTCTGGAATGCACTCATTATGCAAAGATAATAATACGTATATTAAGTGCAAATAATAATATTATTCCTATTCAAAACACAACAAAAAGAAGGGTTCTGAAGCACACTATTGGGGTTGCAGTTTCAGTTACATAAAGGACTGGTATTTCAATCAAGCAGCATCAGTTACTGAGTTACTGCCAGGCTACAAATTAAGATTAAAATTGAGTGTAGCTTGAGAAAATGTCATACTTCAAGGACAAAAGAAGGCTGAACAGGCACTAAAGATTTTATAATAAGAGGAAGAATTAAATCACAATAGTTTGTTGCTTATATGATATGGCAGTCTGAAAATTACATAGTTCTCCACTCGTAACCTTTTGAGCTTCTGTCTTTAGCAATCCATGGGAAATCAAGCTGCATTATGAAAATGTAACATTTCCTTTTAGTGCATTTTAGGACACAGAAGTATTGGAAGTCTAGAGAATCTATCTGGACCATTATTATTATAAACTGTGTTCAGATATAGCAGAAAAGAATGATATTGCTATATATAGGTCTGATCTCAATCTGATGTATAATCATTCTTCACAAACAATCCTGCTGTTTCTTGTACAAATTCTGTATTACTTGTATACGGTTTATGAGTTGTTTCTATTTAAATGCATCTAGGGTAATGTTAAAAGAGTTATGGACATTTTTATTTCTAAATTATTATTACAGAGACTGGAGAGACCCATTGTGACAAACCCCTTTTGGAATAGTTTAATTGTATATGTATAGCCAGAGAGCTGACTGGTCAGATGTAGGCTCCATCACTGGAGGTTTTTAAGAAGAGATTGGACTATCATTTGTCTGGAATTGTATAGGATCTCCTGCTGGAGTAGGGGTTAGATGAGAAGACTTCCAAGGTCCCTTCTAACTCTATTATTCTGTATTCCAGAAATAGAAAAGCAGAAAATATTACAGGTAGCTCAGGTGCCTGACATTGGAAAAGCATACTAGCAACTGGAAATGATTGGATTAAAAGACAACACTAAGGCCCAGATCATAGCAACACAGGAACATATCCATTCTGCAGGGGTCCACTGCACTAGACTGGATCAAAGATGCAGACTATGCATAGACGCCTCAGAGACAATCTGACACATAGTGGCAGGATGTAACATGCAGATAGGAACAATATACATCGAACGGCACAACCAGGTAATTGTCATTGTGTACAGGAACATCTGCACAATTTATAGGCTAGGCTCTCCCAGGTTCAGGCGGGAGATTCCACAGAAGGTTGTGGAAAATAAGATAGCTAAGATTCTCTGGAATTTCCAGACAGGAAGGCAGAGATTGGCCAAACAAGCAGACATCAGGGTAGTAGATAAGGAGACCAGAAGACAGCAGTGTTGGTAGGTGTAGAGCTGCTAAGGGACAGCAGCATCAGGAAGCAGCATAAAAAGCTGGAGAAGTACCAGGAGCTGAAGGAGAAACTAAAGAGAATAAGGAAAGTAAAGGCCAAAGCGGTCCCAGTGGTGGTAGGAGTATTTGGGATTATGACTCCTAATTTGGGAAAGAGGTTTCAACAGATCCCAGAAACAACTTCAGAGCTCTCTATCCAGAAGAGTGTAGTGCAAGGAACAGCTGTGATACTGCACAGAATCCTCAAATTGGCAGGTTCCTGTAGCGGACCCAAGATTGAGAAAGGTATATACCATGCGTAGGGATGAGGACAGAATTTTTAATTTTTCTTACATGATTGGGTTGCTTATCTTTGTCTTATAAATTATCTTATATTTTTCCTATGCACTTAATCATTTTGATACTTAAATGGGCAAGGGGGTGTTTTATAACTCAAGCAAATAACGTTTTGAGTTTTCTTTGAAAACCGGCTTAAGCTCTAATATTAATACATTTTAATACTGGGCAGCAAAACTCAGAAATTATAGACAGCAAGATAGAAGGGAGGAGAGGCTTTCATCATGTTCTTTGAATGAAGCACTCCATAAAATGGGATATGATAATACAAAAAAATGAAGAAGCCGGTTTTGAAAATAATTGATGTGTCTAAGAAATTAGAGAAAAAATTTGAAGTATATAAAAAAATAAATTAATTGGAATTAATATTTATCATTTTTTATTTTTAGTCTGGAAAAGTAATGTGGCAATAATGGTGATTTGTTTTTTAAACCAATTGAGGTAGTCTTTTAGTAACAAATGCTTCGTAATTCATGTCACTTAAGTTTTTTTTTTAAAAAACATGCCCATTTGGTACCTACTTGCTTGTCAATGATTGAATATTTTGTGGTTACATTAATTTGTTTAAGTGTTTATATTTTTTTATAAAATGTTTTGGAAATAATTCAGATAACAGTCTATCACTCCTTTTCTGAATGGAATAAGCCAAGAAAATTGGAGCTGATGGAAACATTAAGGCTGTACGTGTTTTTGAAGGGGTACCTTGTTTTGTTGAAAATATGAATATGAAAGCCTGGTGATTGAATCAAAGCACCTTATTGAGGAAAATAGGCCTCAGCAATCTTGGATAATTTATTTGTTTAATTTATACAGTCACCCATGCATGACTATGGTAACAGTTAAGAAAATAACGGAGTTGGACGGGACTTCCAGCTCAAGCAGGAAACCCTATACCATTTCAGATAAATGATTGTCTAATTTCTTCTTAAAAGTTTCCAGTGATGGAGCACCTACAATTTCTGAAGGCAAGTCATTCTACTGATTAATTGTTCTGTGAGGAAATTTCTCCTTAGTTCTAGATTGCTTCTCTCCTTGATTAATTTCCACCCACTGCCTTTTGTCCTGTCTTCAGGTGCTTTGGAGAATAGGCTTGAGGCCTCTTCTTTGTGGCAGCCCTTTAGATATTGGAACACTGATATCATATCACTCCTAGTCCTTTTTATTAAACTGGTTAATGATAACTGCAGTGATAGATGAGCTTTGATTTGGGGGACAAAGAAGAATGAAAATATTGGAATGGGATGAGTTCTTGCTTGCTGTCTTTCCCACCAGAATGTTTGGGGACTTTTGACGGTACAGTATGTGTGTCGGTGTTAATGGGATGGTAACAGTGCTCCATGCATACAGTCATGCTAGCCACATGACCACGGAAGTGTCTTTGGACAAAGCTGACACTGCGCCCGAGTGTTGGACTGGACAGGGGAAACCTTTACCTTTACCTATGTAGGTGCTGCAATCTGTATCATTTATATCGTTATTAAGTTGTATACTCCTTCCTTCTGTTTTTCCATTAAAAGCTGGTGTAATATTGGGAATAAAAATATAAATGCATTCATTTTAGTAGGATCATTTTATTTTCTGGAAAATTTACTTCCCCAAAACTACCATTACTTCAGCAGATTATTCTAGCTTTCTCCAGCATGTTCCATCTCCTAAATGGTAGAGTTTACCACATCATTATTAATTAGGCTGATGTATTTAATAAACCAATTGATCACATGATTTAAACTTAGGAAAAAGATCTGGGTCTTATCTGGAGAAACAGACCCAAAGTCCTTAACAGCTATGAAACTCCTTGGAGAACCAAGATCAGTCATATTTCTCAGATTAACTTTTGTCATAGGATTGTTAAGAGAGGAAAGCTTCAACTAAATAAAAACATACTTGAATGAACATACTTTCCCTCCTCATTGGAACTATTATCTATAAATTTGGCAGGAAGATTGCCTTGTATTAATTAAGAAGAATAGAAAATGCTGCCGAAAAGTTCTATTGGATAGAATATGCAAATGGCTGAAGACACTCTTGCTGGAAAAGCAATAGCACTTAGACTTACAGACCACCTCATAATGCTATAAAGCTATTAACATGTTGACCCCAACAATCTGAGTCCTCATTTTACTGACTTCAGAAGAATGGAAGGCTGAGTCTGCTGTGAGCAGAGTTTACCTGCAATACTGTATTCTAATCATTGTGACATCATTACTTCAAAAGCATGACTGTGTGGGACGGATAGCAACTCTTGGAAGAATTTTTGCAATGGATATACAGGCTTTCTCTCTCTCTATCTTAGCTTCCTTCCCTGTACAGCTATGAGGTGCGATCATTCCAAGACTAGTCCTATAAATTGAAATAAAATTACCTGATTTAAATTTGGCTGCCATCCCCTTCAAAATAGTCCCCTTGGGCAGCTGTACACCAATCCCAGCACCTCTTCCATTTTTGGAATGCCTCCTGGAAGTTGCATTCTTCAAGCCTGTGAAGCACCGTCTGCGATTCACATTGGATATTCTCCACCATGCTAAAACGGCGACCTCTCAGCTTCAATTTCATCTTTGGAAACAGAAAGAAGTTGCAGGGGGCCAAATCTGTTGAATATGAGAATGTTGAATATGAGGAATGACGACCATGTGGTTATGGGCGCAAAACCTGTGTGTTGCAAGAGCTTTGTGAGCTTGTGCATTGTCATCATGGAGCATCCATTTGTTCTCTTCCCAGAGTTGTTGTCGTTTCCAATGAATGTTTACCCTGAGATGTCTCAAAATATTTCAGTAGAAAGCAGTCTTCAGTGTTTGAGCTACAGGGACAAATTCACAGTGCACAATCCCACGAATGACAAAAAAAATGATGAGCATGCTCTTGGTTGCGCTCTTGACCTATCACGCCTTCTTCAGTCTTGGAGATTGAGAGCTCTTCCATTGCAAAGACTGCTGCTTGGTCTCAGGATCGTACCCATAGACCAAGTCTCGTCACCAGTAATGATCCTGGACATGAATTTTGAGTCATCCAGAGACCACTGATGGAAATCTTGACAGACTTCAAGACGGTGCGCTTTCTGCTCTCCTTACAGAAGCCTAGATGTGAACTTGGCAGCAATGTGGCGCATGTTCAGAATTGATGTCAGGATCATTTGAACCTGTCCAAGTGACATGTTGATGATGTCCGCAATTTCTCTGATGGTTCTATGTTGATGATCATGAACAATGTGTAGCATTTTTGCGACATTTTCAGGAATGTTGCACATGTGTGGTCAACTTGGCCTCTCGTCATCCTCCAGCGATGTTCTGTCATTTCTGAAACATGAATGTCACTGAAAACGCCTTCCCGACTCATTGCTTCATTCCCGTAAACTTGCCTCAACATTCAAATTGGTTGGCAATTTCCCGAGTTTCACACAGAATTTGATGTTAGCTCTCTGCTCCAATTTCATTACGATTTCGCAAATACGCAGATGCACATGCTAACTAAAACATCCATAACACGGGACTCAATGAAGATAGCGCTTTGAAACTTTATGTAGCTTCTCCTCAATGTCGTTATTAATCACTGTTGCGCATGCATGGCATTTTCATGATCCATTCTCCCACGGTGAGTACAGTCACGGAATTTAATGATTGCACCTCATATTTCTTTCTGCAGATTTGTTTTTTCTATGTTTTTCTATATTTTTCTCTATATTTCCTCTTCTTTTTTTCCTTTTCCTGCTTCCTTGTTGTACTTTATTCTTTCTGTCATTTCATTGTATCCACACACCCCTTCCCTCCCCAGCCCCGGAAAAGAAGGAAATATTTATGAATGTGGATTTGTGCATCTGTTTGTAAAAGTGGTTTCTGTGCAAGGGAGAAGTTCATATACATAAGGGGAGATCTGTTTTATAAATAGGCTACCTTATTTTATAGGAAATTGTTTTCAATCAATAATTAATAATTTCATTATTGCTATTTTTTGTGCTGGCTTTGGCATACTTTGGCATGTAACTTTTGAATGGGGTGTGCATAGATATGTATTTGCTTATGATGTCACTTTCCTTTGATCATTAAAGGAATCACTGCAGTCGTTAAGTGAGATATTATATGATTGTGACTTACAATTTCATTTCTGACACATTCATACAACCCCACGTGCTCTAATAATTTTGCTTGCTGGGAGCCAGTTATGAAGTGTGTGAATGGCAATCATGTGACTGCAAGATGCTGTGATAGTTGTAAATAGGATGGCTGGTCACAAAGCTGTTTTTTTCATCCTTTTATAATGTCACATTCATTTGCTAAATGAGACAGTCTGTATGCGCAAAAATATACAAGTGTGTCACACAAACCATTTATGGGGAGAGGGTTATCCAGGCTTGGTTTCAGCTGAGTAAACAATTCTATGTTGGCAAGTTAAGGGAAACTGGATATTGCATAGGAGTTTGGGGTTTAGGATGTTTCTTTGTCAATTCTTCTTCAGTTTAATGTCACAATGAAAATCATCCGATAATGTCAATGTCACTGTCATTTTTAATTAGTTCAAGAAATATTTATTTCATATCATTATATCAATCCTCTGAGCCCTATATGCATCAGATTGTGAAATGTTAATGTCTCATGCTAGTGTATTGTAAGTTTCACATTATAAAGTTATACTGCAGTGGAAGGAGAAGCTGGCAATTGTTCTGCTGACTTGACTAAAACTGTCACTTGCATTAATCCTCAGTTGGAACTGGACCTAAAAATAGAACTGCGACAGCTGACATTTCTTTTTTAAAAACCTTCTCCATCTAAATATAGAAAGGCCTATGTTGTCTCTCACAGGAATTATTATATGCACAAGCAAGGGTATCCATAAATAACCATGGCATCTCCCCTGGTAACAACACATAACATTCACTCTGGATTGCTGGGAATTCAGCTCTCCTATCCAGCTGGGATTGTCTCAGCTGTCAAGTCTTCATTTTTTAAAGCAATTTCACCTTACTGGCCTATATAACATTATAAAAAGAGCAGTGAAATGTTTTAGAGTTAAACACCTCCGATGTTGCGATGTGTGTCCTTTTTATTAGATGATCAAAGACGCAGCTCAGTCCTTGGACTGGAATAAAATAGAGATTAATTAACTATCCAAGGAAATAGCCAAGGAACAGAAGATCTCTTAGAAAGGGTAACTGCATACTGTCAGGTTTTGAATCCCTTTTTCCTTCTTTGCAACTGTATGCACATACACCTTTTTAAAAATAAAAAATGCAGTGCAATGCTAACTGTCTCTTTTTCCTTTTTCCCACCTGATTCCGTAGGTGGGAGAGTTCAGAGCTCACGCAGCCGAGTGGACAGCCAATGTTACTGCAGAGTTCAAAGAAACCCGCAGGCGCCTGAGCGTTGAGATCTATGACAAATTCCAGCGGGCTACCTCCATCAAAAGAAAGCTCTCTGCAGAAATGGCAGTGAATCACAGCCAAGACCTGACGCCTTGCAAAAGAACCTTGTCTGTCAACCACCTCACTAGCGAGAAAGATATCTTGCCTGCCATCACAAAGACAGATAGCATTTATATGAATGGCTTGACTCCTCACTGTGCAGCGGAAGAAATTGCTGTGATTGAGAACATTAAGTAGCAGTGACTTTGAAGCCTGATCTTTTAATAAGAAGCCACCTATGGTTTAGACTTACCCTGTAAGTCCTGATTATTTTCCCTCTGTCCATAACCGATGCCAATAGCATTTTTTTAAAAAAATCATATGCATGAGTTCCAACAGAAATCTTCCCACAATATGGAGTCATCATTCTATTTCTTGAAAGACACAAGATGAATGGCATTTTGGTCATTGACAAATGCTGGACCAAGCAATGTTCAATGCCTTTTTTTTTAAAAAAAAAAGAAAACTGGTGCCCAGACTGGTTTTTGTTTTAGTTTTTTTCATCTCTCCTATTGTTGTGCCACAAGGCATTAAGAATGAAAAATGCTGGTTTAGGTTAACAATGTAGCTTTGAGAGATCAGTCCTTAAGCTTTTCAGGGTCTACCATGCCAAGCCTAAGAAAGGACCGTACATGGACTACAATCTATATGTAAATGGCAAGAAAATCTTATGCAGCCTTTTACCTAAGAAATTTTTGTCAGTGCCTTATCTTTTAAAGAAACAGAACCTCTATATCTTTCATATGGGTTTTTGTTAGTTTGTTGGTTCTTGCATGAGTACAATATCTCATGTTTATATTTCCTCTTGCCCTCCCCCTAACCATGTTTTAAGGATGTCTGAAGCCAAGGATACCAGCGTTAAGAAATATGCCAAATCAAGGACATCAAAACGCCACTTCTAATCTAGCTTTAAAGGCACTGCAATTATAAGGGTTGCAAAAGGTGTCCCCTATAATTTTTTTAAAACTCAGGTGCAGATAATACATGTACACTCAATTGATATGTAGAATTTATGGATCCATGTCAGGTCTCATTACTTAAACTACTCAACCTTTCATACCCATGCACCATGTACCAAAAAATCTTCAGTTGTGTATGATTAAATTATCTGACAAGAGATACATCTTGGTGCAATAGAACCCTTTGCATATAAAGAATGCAGAACAATCCTGAGTCAGCAGCAGATCAACTACTAGTAAATGCAGCGCTGCTGGCAGAAAAGTGTTCATTCCACCCCCATCCATTTGTTTTATCTGTGTCATGCTACAAGCTCACTTAGCACAGAGATCGTGCCTGCTGGATTGCTTTCCTTGAATGTTACATCCTACATTTTTGCCCACTGCAGCTGGGAATAAAAGTAGGAACGCAATTGAAACTGGCATCACTGTGACTTTCAACACCAAGTATATAGATGGTATCTGAAGACAAATGCAGATGTGGAAATAGTTGATCAATAGCACAGAGTACAATTAAATAGATGGTTCTCAGTTGGTTATAATAGGCTGATATGCATATCTGAAACCAATCCTTAGAATTTCTTTGATTTTTTTTAAAAAAAGCTTAATTTTATAGCCTCTTGCATCTTCTGTTTCTGAGTGTGTGTATGAGATTCAGAAGGAATGCAGAATTGAAAATAATCGAATGGAACGAAACAGCTTGTCTTTTAAATTGTTTTCAACATTTTATTCTATTGCAACCTGGCTGTATATAAATACCCTTTAAAAGATTAATAGGCAGCCTGATCCTCAAAGCATAACTAAGGTGTAAGACTCCACTGAAATCACAGGAACTTACACTGACAGAGCTATTTGAGGCCTTCACTCTTGGCTCTGAGTATTAAATACAAAATGGGACTTCAATTGGATTTTGTTCAAATAACCTATCCGTATCATTTGATTATTATTAATAGCAGTATAAATTATGAATGTTAAATTTATGAATGCTCTATTTTTTTCTAACAAATCCAAGTTATAGGTGTAAATAGCAACCAGTGAAGAGTTAACAAGAGTGTACATCTCAGACCAGTAAAGTTCCATTAAATATATATCAGGCCAAGCTCTTCAAAGAAAAAGGCCCCCATCAACACCACTGCCCTCCTGCCCCCAGCACAGTGTTCTGAATGTCAACATGGTAAGAAAAGTTGTCTTACCATGTATAAACTGTGAATTGTAATGAAAATAAAAAATAATAAAGTTTTTAATTTAAAAAAAATGTTTCTGTGACTATTTTAATGATGGGAAAACTGTAAAATCAGTATATCAGTATATAAAATTAGGTATATTTCTATACCTAAACTCAGCCTTCTTAATGTTAATAAAATTATTTTGAATGATATAAACAATATGTCCCTCCAGAAACATTTTGCTTCTTCTCCAATTAATTGTTTGGGTTTCCCTGCCCCCCCATGCCTGCTACTTTATACATATTGACCTTAATGCAAAAAGCACAAAGAGGCATATACAATGAGGCATGCTTGCTTTTGTTCATGAAAGCTGTCTTGCCTCTAAAATGCTACTGCAACACACAATTTTTATTTCTAAAACAAACACTCTCACATACATATTTAAGACATAGCTTCAGTGATAGATTTTTGTTCAGTCTAGAAAAAAGCTGTTTTATGCAAAGTCCTTTTATAAACCCAGTTTTATATGCAAATGATCTTGCACATCTCTATAATATTAAAATTTTCAAATCTCAGTGAGCAAGGTTCCCAAGTGTTAGCTATCAGACCCAGCTATTTAACCTTTTGGGGTGACATGGGGAGGATAGGAGTACTACCGCCAATCAAAACCCATGTCTATGCAGATGTGAACATGGTTAGTATTTAATGGAATATGCATACAAAGTAGACTCATCTTTGTAAACTGGCTAATAGAAGAGCTCCATCTTATAACCATTTGTCTACTGACCTTTTGAAGTTACAATGGCATTGAAAAAAGTGACTTATTATCATTTTTCACACTTACAACCCTTGCAGCATCCCATGGTCACATGATCAAAAATTGGATGTTTGGCAACTGACTTATATTTATGACAGTTGCAGTATGTCCTGGGGTCATGTAATCACCTTTTGCGACCTGACAAGCATAGTCAATGGAGAAGCCAGATTCTCTTAGTGATTATATTAATAAGTTAACAAGTGCAGTTATTCATGTGGTAACTGTGTAAGAAAGTTTGTAAAGTAGAGCAAACTCAAATACCTCACTTAGCAACAGAACGTTTGGCTTTAATTGTGGTCATAAGTTGAGGACCACATGTATGTAAAAACTCTAGGCTAATAAAAACCAAAAAGATTCATCTTTAAAAAATGTATGGGATGCAGCTAAAACGGTTTTTAGAGGGCTAGCTACTACACTTATGGCAAAAAGAGAGAGAGGAAAAATAGCAAAAGTATAAGACTTTACAGGAAGAAATTAAGAACTTGGAATCAAAATTGCGAAAAGATCCACACATGATAAGGTTAAAAAGACAAATGGAGATAAATAAACATAAATTAAATTTGTTCAATTAAAAAATACTAAACAATTGTTTTTGAAAATGCAAAAAAGCTGGAACAATGGCTATCATATAGACTGAAAAAACAAAGAGAGAAAAGAGTGATATACAAACTGAGTAATGAGAAAGGAGAAATGGAATATACAAATGAGAAGATGACAAAAATAATAAGAGACTATTACATAAAATTATATGGTGAAGAAAAAATAGATTCAGAAAAAGTTAAACAATATTTGGAAAAAGTCAAGTGTCACAAATTTCTGAAGAACATTGAACAATGCTGAATAAAGAAATAAGCTTGATAGAATTGACAGAGGCAATAAAAAGGCAGAAAAATGACAAAACACCAGGACCAGATGGCTTACCAGCAGAGGTGTATCAGACACTGCCAGAAATACTAAATGAAGTTACTAAATGAAGTGCCTGGTAACACCCTGGAGGGGTCTCTGAAGAACGAGGCTGAATAGAGCTAGACTGTGGTCAGTAGGAAAGAGCTTGTTCCTCTCCCTTTCCCTGTTGGGAGAAATGGCGTCCGCATTTGTGGTGCCATTTAGGGGAAAACTAGAAACACCAAGATCAACACTCACGCACAGAAGCAAGCAGATGAAGAAACAAATGAAGTAAACATCCAGTCTGGTGAGAAGATTTTAGATTGGAAAATTTACTCTCCCAAAGTGTTGTGTACCCGATTAGCAGAGGAAAATAGAGGGTTTTTGCTCCCAAGAAGATTCTTAAGAAGGTGGCTAAAATCCAGAGGGAGCTAAAATGATTAAGGAAGATTTAAGCTGACTTGGAAAAGGAAAGAAGTCTGGAAAGTGATTAAAGTAACAAAATTTCTAATCCTTATGTACTAATTGATACAATAGAAGACTATTTGAACAGTAAGTTGGATGAATTTGGACTAAAACTCTGGTGATTTGAAACTAAGCTCTGATTTGAAATAAAGGAGGGGGAATTAAAATAACATTTAAGAGTTGGAATGTAAAGATTTGTACCCTGATAAGAACAAGTAGTGGAAATAAGCAAAAGAACAGTGGATTATAATTGGACATGTGATTGGGAAAAAAAGAAAGGGAAAGATAATCAAAGATCTGGACTATTGAGATGGAAAAAAAGATGGACTATAAAATTGAGGTATGAAGATTTTGACTATGGCTTTGAATTATTTAACAGTTGGAATTTAAAGACTTGGATTTGGTAAAAGAGAGTTGGACAAAATGGCTTCCACACAGGAAATGGAGAAAGAACAGCCTGATAAATTTATGTTGCAAATAGAAAACTGTTTAAATCATGGGAGAGGTATTGTCACAAACAAAGGGAACAGGAAATTAAAGGAGACTTTTGGAATTGAAAAAAGTATAAGAACAAAATAGAAGGAGAAAATTGAGGAAAAAGAACAACAACCAGAGACTAAAAATAAAAAAGACAATGGTATTGAGAAGTAAAAAGATGAAGAAACTAAGTAGTTCTTCTAGAAAATTGAAAAAAAAAGAAGTATTATTTTTTGTGGGCTCACAAAGTTGTAAAGTGAATATTGGGTTGGAGGGAAAGGAGCAAAGGATCTGAGTGGGAAAGGGGGAATCAAGCAGAAGGAATTTGGGAAAGGAATTAGAAAAATACACAGTACCGGAATGTGGGTTAAAAAATTAAGGAACTTGGATATAGAGTTATCTGCCAAACTATAGGAGAACTTAGTTATAAAAGTGTTTGATGAAGAGTTGCTAGCCAGGAGAAGTATAGGTTAATCTAAAACATGCAGAATTTTGTACAAAAAAACCATACAGAAATGCATGTTGATGACAAAAGGAAAGTTAAAGGGTTGAGATAAAAGAAAAAGAATGAGGGTAAATGAGAGATTGTAATAAAGCATTGAACTATAAGAGGTGTAAAAGGTTGGTGGTAGTATTAAATAAGGGAATGTTATGAAAGTTTGTTTTATGTGTTGAGTTTGATATAGAAAGAATGGTAGAAAAAAATAACAATGTATAATTAAATCAAGAATTGTACTGGTAAATATGAAATGAAAATAGATAGGAGGTAAATGATGGATAAAAGATAGGGGGTTTATTTATTGAAATTATAAATTTGAATTATGGATTATGAAATGGATTAACTATTGATTAAGATCTGTTACCCATTTTTTAAAAAATAGGGAAAAGCTGAATAGTAATAAATTTTATAATGAAATGTTGTAATATATGGAATGGATACAGATAGAAACAAAATGATGGGCAAAAGATAGAAAGGCTGGCTTATTGAAATTCTGAATTGGAATTATAGAGTATTACAATATTGATA